>WEDG01004605.1:0-193874 GCA_017591395.1 Schistocephalus solidus
ACGCCTAGTCTGGAATACTGCTCGTTTCTATTTAGTCTTCTGCACGCTAGTGAACGAAAGAAGATAGAATCCAGTCCAGCTACTTTTTTACAAACAGGCTTTTCTATTCAGTACACCGAAACCTGTCCTACCACCAACGCTGTGAGCTTACTATCCTTGACCCGCTGTGGCTTCGCAGATTACAGAAGGGACGATTTTAACTGTTTAAACTACTAAACAGCCGTACATTCAACCCCCTTACATCTCTGAGGCACCTCACGACCACTCTCGGCGCACCAGTCATCGAGATGTATTTTTATTTCTGACTTTGGCACGCCCAGTTAGATACCCACAGTTTTTCGGTAAACGCTATATTTATTTTTATTTATTTATTGCCAGTTTGCAGGCAAGGTCAATATATATATATATATATATATATATATATATATATATATATAGTATAGATAGCAGTAGCTATGATAGCTGTGATATGCGAGCAGTAGTTCGAGCTAAATAGTGTTATGCGGGAGTTTTTGAGATGTCCAGAGGAGCATAATCAAGCAAAGTAATTTCGAAATTATTTCTGGATTATTCTCTGGAGTGCCATATACTCAGAAACCACATAGAGAACGCTGGGGACCCTAATCGAGGAGCCGAACCCTCGTTGCTGCGTCACGCAGCAGCAGAAACATCGGCGAAACACGTGCTGGGCTTTTAGCTAGTATCTATGTCGGAAGTACGGTATAATATGTGCCACATACGATTCATACTACTTGTAGTACTACTTGTTTGTAGAATGGGCATTACGTGGTTATTCCACAGTGGTTGATTGTCTTCGACCCAAATGTTCATTGAAATTTCGGGTCTGACCCTCAAAAAGTCATGTCCGAATAATCTGACTCCATGTCCTGCACTTAATAATTTCAGAAATTATTTCCTTGATATATATATATATATATATATATATATATATATATATATATATATATATATATATATATATATATAGATTGCAAACTGTGTGCATCGATACCTCGAAGTCAACACCTACGCCGGTTCTAAGTGGTGTCCCCAAGGCTCGGTATTAGGGCCGTTACTCTTCTTAGTGTACATCAACGACTGTGTCGACGACCTGGATTGCAGCGCCATCATGTTTGCAGAGGATGTTAAATTGTGGAGGGTCATCAGATCTCGATTTCGATAGGCACGCACTTCAAGAGGATCTCAACCGTCTTAGCAGCTGGTCTGCTCGTTGGCTCTTAAATTTTTAACGTTGGGAAGTGTGTGGTCCTAAGACTGCGTACCAGAAGGACCAGTGAGGAGGATGATTCCTTCCAATACATTCTCAATGGGCAGCCCCTTTCAATTGTTGAGGAACAGAAGGACCTCGGTGTTCTAATACACTCCTCACTTAAACCATCTTCACAGTGTTTAAAGGCAGCAAAACGCGCTACACAGGTCTTATTTGCGCTCAGACGTGGGTTTGTGCAGATTGATAAGGAACTCTTTCCGAAAAACCTACGGGGTATTTGTTCGATCTCACTTGGAATATGCCATCCAGGCCTGGCGTCCGTGGTTTAAGAAGGATTATCTACAGCTGGAACGAGTGCAGGCGAGGGCTACGAAGATGGTCAAGAATCTTAGTAATCTGCCTTACGAAGCCAGACTGGTTGAACTTGATTTGTTTCCTCTAAATTACAGGCAACTACGCGGTGACCTCATCCAAACCTACCGGATTGTCAGAGGCCGCAATTGTGCCCTAGAATTTGCTGAATTCTTCGAATTGGCTGGGACGGAACATCTGCGGGGTCATCCCTTTAAACTGCAGAGGAAGTTTGTCCACACGGAAGTCCGTCGGAACGCCTTTCTCGCAGAGGGTCGTTGGAGCATGGAACGGACTCCCCTGAGGATGTTGTCCTTTCAGAAACTGTTGATGCATTTAAATTCAAACTAGATACTCATTTTTCTGAGAAACTATTGTCAATATAATGAAGATTTTGTAAACAGTGGCAGGTTGCGCCTGGCCCACACATATCGATGACCCTACATTTTCATTTGTCAGATATATCACTGTAAACATTTATACTATTGACATTTTTGCATATGAATAGGGAGCTCAAGGGCGAAAGCCTACTTCCCGCAATAAAGTGACTTAAAGTGACTTATCTAAAAACAGTGTTTCTGCGCTTTACACCCTTTATTTTGATTGAACAAAGGCTTTTCATCATGTTGACCATGATCCCCTCCTGCTAAAAGTTGCATTCTACGGTATAGTAATCATGGTTCTGAGCTTACTATCTTCCTATTTGGATGCTAGCAAGCAATGAGTTAAGATTTCTAATGTTATTTCCTACCCCACGCATTTTGATTAGTGGAGTTACTCAGGGAAGCATGCTCGGCCCGCTCCTATTTTGCCTTTTCGCCAACGATATTCCTGATTTTTTTCAGAATGGTAAGCCCTTTATGTATGCTGGCGACTTAAATGTAGCCTGCTGAACAGAGCCTTGTGTTTGAGCTCTTAAAAAGGATCTGCAGGCCTTAGCTCAGTGGTGTTGTACATGTCACTTTTCCCTTTCTCGGCTCATATGCTCGGTATGGTTTTCGGCGACAACCATCAGCCCCAAATAAGCATAAACGGTCACGACCTAAATGTGCCCAAAGTTATAAAGGGCACAAAAAGAGCATATCACATTCAAGGGGTTTTAATCTGACACAGCAATGCGCCCTGATTGTCTCGAACGCACGTCGAAATACTGGTCTTCTTCTTAGATAATTTAAAACCATCAATATTAGAACCAGCCTTCATAAAATGTATGTCAAACCTATTCTGGAATACTGCTCAGTTATGTTAAGTCTTCTGTGCGCTTGTGAACGGAAAACGATTGAATCAGTCCAGCACTTCTACACTACAAGAGTTTTCTCTTCAGAATACCGAAACATGTCTTAAAAAAGACGCTGTGATCTTATTTACCTCAGCCCGTTGTGGCTTCCCGGATTACAGAAGGGACTATTTTTACTGTTTAAAATTTTAAAAAGTTTTACCTTCAACCTTCTTACTACTCTGAGGCAGCTCGACCACTCTCGGTTCACCAGTTAGAAAAATTGCTTTTTATTTCTTCCCTTGGCACGCACAGTTAGACACTGCCAGTATCTTTTCATTAAATGCTATAGCAATCTGGAATTAGCTACCCATAAGTATCAAAATTAATCATAGCTACCCTTTCTTTAAGAGAGCTGGTACTTGTTTTATATATTCAGGACATCTCTCACGAATTTTGCGTACCAAATCTTTTGAGTCTCTCTTCCGTTCTAATGGCATTCGCGTACTTTGAATCGCTGTGTCAGGGTTCATGCTGAGGGCAATACTGCTGTCTCTGCAGTTCGTTATCGGCTAATTATTCAGACAACAGTGAGAAAACGTTTGCTGACACACCTTAAGCTGGTGCAGAATACCGGATCCATAACACTGAAGGGAGAACGACTAGGCCATGCACCTGTGTCAACACTTTCCAGTCCCTGAAACTGTGTATCTCCCGCGGACTGTATATCTACTCCCTGTGTATCTCCTCCCCTGTGTATCTGCGTTCACCTTATCTGTAAAATAGCAAAAAATAAATTAATATGAATTGCTCGCAAAACCTACAATTCCGGAGGGTATACAGACCAGCAACCTTCCAATTTCAGCTGATGTTTCAATCCTTCATTAGGTCAAGGAAGCAACAAGCCACCAGTAGATTCTTTTTGATGGAGATGTAAACGCACCTGTAATTGTATATTTTGAAGGGTTACAGGCATTGCTCTTGATGACCCTATTAACATAAAGTTATCATTGCATGTGTACAGTCAATATAACATGGTGTAACTTTAAAAATGTTTGATTCAAAGCATAACATAACTTCAAATGCGTTTTCACAGCCATAGGCGAAAAATTGAGGAAGAAAAGTAGAGCCCGAAAGATTTTAAAATGCTGGTGTTTAAGTAATCATGTTGTGACACTCGTCTTTTGTCAAATATAATGTCACCAAGTCTTCTTTTTAAATCAGTAATGCTGTCAGAGGTAACCATCTCGCTTAGTAACGAGTTCCGAGCTCATACCACTCGTTGGCTGAAACAAAACTTTCTGAGGTTCAATTGAGTGCGTTCACTATAAACCTTGTAAGGATGACCACGCAGATAAGTTGTGCAGGCAAAGTCGAAAAAATCCTCCGATCACAGGGGAAATCATGGCTCTGGATAATGCGGTATGTCCAGAGCAGGCTAAACTGTAAGTGCCTGTAGGAAAGTGGAAATAAGTCAAGCTTTTTCAATCTGTCTGGGTACGGTAATCTAAATGCGGTCTCACAAAGACGCCATAGACTTTTCCGAAGAGATCAGGGGGAATATTTTAAACGTACGTCTGGTCCAATGCCTTTTAGACTGCTTTCTTACAGTGTTCTGAGGCCATCATATTCGCAGAACTGTGTATGTTTCTACCTCTTTTAATGCAGTGCCATTAATGAAGTACTGGTGTCTCAGAGAAACTTATCGACCGGCGCTTATGTTTAGGTTCACGCACTTGGATACATTAAACTTAAGAAGCCAACTAGCCAACCAGGCACTTAGTTTGTCGATATTCGATTGTATCCACGTTTGCGTCATCAGAGCAGCTGACTTCAGTCCATATTTTAATGTCATCGGCAAACATGACAGCTTCACAATCTAGGTCATTGAGACAGTCGTTTACGTATATTAGGAAGAGTAGGTGGCCCAAAACAGAACCCTGTGGAACACCACTTTCGAATTCTGCCCATTCTGAGCTGGAGTTTCCAACAACAACTCTCTGTTTTCTAAAAGACAAGAAACTCTTGATACAATTGAAAAGTTAACCTTGAATTCCTACGTTCCAAATCTTCTGTAAAAGAAGCCCGTGTGGTGCACTATCAAAGGTCTTTTTGAAGTCAAAAATACAACATCTTTTGCATGACCCTTATCTGTGGCCTTTGTCCATTTCTCGTGTGACTGAAGGGCACTCGTGAGACAGGAACGTCCTGGACGGACGCCGTGTTGGGTAACGCATAGGATTTGGTTGTTTTCCACATAGCGCATTTAATGCCTCTTCATAATACGCTCCATTATTTTACACGCTATGCAAGTTAAACTTACAGGGTGGTAATTTTCACAGACCAGTTGTGAATCTCCTTTATATATCGGGGCGATGAATGCAACCTTCCATTCTTCCGGGAGTTTTCTTTCTTCAAAGGACTATTTGGAATATGATTGACAATGGTAAACACAGTTCATCAGCAAGTTCTCTACGTGCTTATTCAGGAATTCTATCCGGCACAGGCGACTCGGCAGGCTTTATAATAATAATGATATTTGTATTTAATGCCAGTTTACAGGCATTATCAGATGAAATATTCAGTAGGTAGAGGCTGGCAGTGAAAATAAACTCCTGAATATATATCATTATAAGTGTTTTCCTATCATTATGTTATTCAGGAGAAAAAACTGCCGCCTGTAAGGGTGATAGCAATTCAGATCAGCGAAGTGCTCACACAATTGCAGTCTGTATGCAGTCTATCTGTCTTTGCTAGGAACCGGGATTCTGCCCTAGGCAAGAAAGCATCCGTGTACGGTTACTCACTGTCTGCCGAAGAATTCAACGTGTGCAGGCTGCAGAGGAGGTGCCGTATCCCTCAAGGTAACACCTGGGATAGGATTCAGATGCCGCGCACTCCGTCGAACAGGAAAACAGATTCTACAGTGTCGGTGCCCAGAATTCTTAGAAACTGTTCTGAATGCAAAAAACTAGTAAAAGTTATCTTAAACAAAGAATATCTCCGCTGGACTTTTATACTATGGGGAAGTTTATTCAACATGGCCATGGTGTTCATCGAAAAGAACATTCGATACTTAACTGTGCGAGCTAATGGAAGAAATAAAAAGACATTGCGATGACTGCTGCGCCGAGGATGGTCAAGCTGCCCCAAAGTGATAAGGGGATTAAATATACGACTTTTCAAAAGCTCAAACAGCAAAAAGAATTCGTTCTGCACTCGGCGAAACCATAAGGGATCAATGTTAACAAGCTCACGGCGTTCTTAGTAAGACAGATTACGGTGCTCCATTGATAAAATTCTTTTCGTGAAGAAGTGCTGGACCGATTCTATTTTCTTCCGTTCGCTAGCGCACAGAAGGCTAAATAGAAACGAGCAGTATTCCAGACAAGGTCTACGTATATTTTATAAAGGCGGAGTCTAATATCAATAGTTCTAAAATTTCGGAGGATAAACCCGGCAGTTATGCGTGCTTTAGAATTTAGAATTTAGTATTTATATTTGGTTAGCACCGGCAAGGCACTGTCTAAGCAAACATTAGTAACGAAATAAAGTTATGACAATGTGTGCAGATAAAATGTACAAGATCCCCGCGCCCTGAACAAGATCCCCGCGCCCTTCGAATTCGGTTTAAAATTTTCGACCTCCGAGGAATTTACTACTTTTGAGATTTCAGTCTTCTGGTCACTCTTGCGGACTTTATTTATCAAGTGTTGGATTCTATTCGACATACTCTTCATCCTCACAAGAATACTGCAGCAAAACAGCAGATACGCCCGATATCCTCTTCTTGTGCACTTCTCGCCAGCAACTCTACGAGATC
Organism: Schistocephalus solidus; assembly: GCA_017591395.1. Lineage (NCBI taxonomy): Eukaryota > Metazoa > Platyhelminthes > Cestoda > Diphyllobothriidea > Diphyllobothriidae > Schistocephalus > Schistocephalus solidus. The sequence goes on from WEDG01004605.1 coordinate 6,622, forward strand.
TTCCAGTCAACAGAGGGCTGAGTCGTTTCGATATTTTATTCATAAAGTTGCTTCCGCTAAAACCTTCGTCCCCATATTTTTAACACCCTTTATCGTTATTGCGATCTATCAGGAAGTCAAAAAATATACCCTTCGAAATCGTGCAAAATATATGGCACTGCCGAGATTCGAACCAGGGGCACCAGCGTGCGGGGAACGACGGTGAAACCACTGGAGCTATCGGCACACGATAAACTCTCTGACCCTAATTTTTAATGATGGAATAAACATAAAGCATAATACGAATGGCCTCATTTCCGGACATGCTTCCTTAAAAATCACCTCCCTCAAACGGGCCAAGAGTTTAGTAAAGTTTTTGGATGTCAATTACGAGGACGAAGCGTGTGCGACATGCTTTAAACTTCTTCAAAAATTTCGGAGATTGAAAAGGATACAGGGGCTGAAGATGGAGATAGAGAAGTTAAAGAACTTCCTCACAATTTGCCTGAAAGAAGCAATCCCTAACGATGGAACCCGAGGGAGACAAATGCACATACGCAGGCACAGCTTCCGTAGCCATCCCACATCCCACAAGGAAGATGACGCTACGTCAACGGAGCTCGATGTAGCAGTTAAAACAGCATCCAGTAAGGAAAGAGGGCAACCGGCAGGGATCCAAGAAAATACAGAAACGAGTTTCAGAAGACACAGGTAATATATCATCCAAAAATATAAGTCCCAGAATCCCAGCATCGGACAAAAATCCTCTCGTGTTGAAGTGTCAGCATCCACGAGTAACGCCACCTCTGTAAAAATCCCACCCTATCGAGGGCGGGCAAATTAGGACCTCATCCATAAATCTTAAACGAAATATCGTAAAAGGGGGATCACAGAATCCACGTCCTGCATTTCGAAGGAACGAGTTACACACGATCTTAATCTTCTTCATGAACATGGTAGTACTGTCCTGAAGAAAGGGGAAATTTACACCGTGCCAGCATCCACGAGTAACGCCACCTCTGTGAACTCCCAACCTAGCGTGGGCGGGCAAATTAGGACCTCGCCCATAAATCGTAAACGAAATATTGTAATACGGGTGTCCCAGAATCCACGTCCTGCATTCCGAAGGAACGAGTGACACACGATCTAAATCTTCTTCATGAATATGCTAGTGCAGTCCTGAAGAAAGGGGAAATTTACACCGTGCAAAAAGCTTTCCGACTAGGCAAAGCAGACCCCAGCCGCGACATGAGAATATCTCCAAGGCCTCTAAAAATTATTTTAGAAAATAAAACCCAGGCAGCACTTCTGTTAGAAGGAAGGAGGAACTTACGGGGATCGCACAAATAGGTGTTTTTTCAGCCGGATTACGAGCCAAGGAACGGCTGAAAAATGAGGGAACTTCGGAAAAGAATTGATGGAGAGAATTGGCAGAGGAGAGAAACGGCTGAAAATCAAAGACGGTCAAATAGTCCACATAAATGGGTCATTCCTGTGGCTAAAAACCTGTAACAATGAAGGCTGGGTCTCCCCGACGAATCGATCATTGAAAGTCATCTCCGCAAATGTACAAAGCCTGTTCAACAAGCTGGATGACCTAAGAAACGTTGTTGACGAAATAAAACCAGACGTTATGGCTTTCACTGAAACGTGGCTTACTGCAAAATAACTGATTCCGAAATATCCCTCAGAGGATATCAGCACTTCAGGAGAGATAGACCAAGTCGAGGAGGAGGAGTCATAGTTTATGTCACTCGCAAGCTGACCGCAATGGCTGACATACATATTCCATTACGCGATGTGGAAGTCTTAAGCATTACTATATCTGCTAAGTATTCTAGACCACTGACGATATCGGTTGTGTACCGTTCTGCCTTATCAAACTTCTGATCAGGATCTCATTCTCATAACGGAACTCTACAAAGCCAGCGAGAAGAAAGCTGTCCTCATTGTTGGGGATTTTAACGCTCCTGATATTGACTGGAAAAACATGGACTGCGCCGGGAATGCCAGATAACTTCAACCACAAACTACTACAATGGGCAACAGGCAAACTTCTCTCTCAGTACGTCACCTTTGGAACACGGACGAGAGAAGGACAACAATCAAACTGTCTTGACCTGATTTTACCCGAGATGAGGAAAAATGTGCTAGACATACAGGATCGACCGCCATTAGGTTCAAGGTGATCACATTACGCTGTGCTTCGAGTACTCACTGTTTTCCAAACCAAATTTACCCGATACTTGGGTAAGAAACATTTGAAGGGGGGACTACTCACTCTATGAGAAGACAACTGTCAGAGATATCCTGGGAAACAGAACTACATGGTGAAACCAATAAAGATTGGACGACATTGAGTTCGTTATTGAAAAGGATTGTTTACCCCAACTGTCCTCTCAGGAGAAAAACAACCACAAACCGCTCAAAGTGGATAAACTCAAACTTGCAGGCCTTTTTAAAAAAAGTAATCGCTTCTGGAGGCGTTACAGACAAACCGGCTCCGATGCTCACTTACGGGAATATAAGCAGCAACGCAACGTTTGTAAATGTGAGGCTACTAAGCTGCGGAGGAAGTTTGAGCTAAACATACTGCAAAAATCGTTGGAACACCCCAAAATGCTATATGGCTACATAAGGAGTACAAAGAAAATTCAGGAGATGATACCTGCCCTTAGGTCTGCAGACGGAAAACTGGAGACCGATGACCAGGTTAAAGCATCCCTTCTTTCCAAATTCTTCCAGACCGTCTTCACTAGAGAGCCTATTAATTTTGCTGCTATTCAAACAGTTTGTCAACCAATGTGTACCCCCCCTTTCCAAAGAAACAGTAGCATTTTAGACTGGGGACCACCGAATGTGTACGTCCGAATGACGTCATTGTTTGGATGACTGGTGATATAAGGAGACATCATTGTTCATAAGCGACCCGAGGTAGCGAAAATATAGTTTCAAGAGGATCATTCAAATTCCCGATGGTCCTTTCTCCGAGTCATGTGGAAAGCTACTGGGAAAAGATGAGGAAAATAAAAGGTTAATAGAATCAGTGTTAAGATAAATGTGCAGTCTTCGCTTGAATGCAGATAGACTAGTTAACAACCTTATTTCAATTGGCAAGTTATTCCAAAGAAAACTATACCTAGAAGCAAAGAAGAGAGAGCGTTTACACGTGGAGGATGCAGGGGGAGGTATAATAAGTGCAGAATTTCTTAGGTTATAAGGAAGACTAACGGGGGTAATGACAGAAAGCTTGGGGAGAGTTAAACTATTATTTAGTCGGAAAAGGAGACAAAAGCCTGCTTCAAGTCTCCTGACCCAAAGAAATTTTAGCTTCATTAGCTGGCATCTTGTTGAGTAGGAAGTAGTTGAAAGAGTAGGAAATATGAGTTTTTTTTTGTGAAATGTCTTTGGACATTTTCAATTTTTAAACGGCCAGATTCGTTCATTAAACCAAAGAAAGGACAGCAAAATTCAAGAATGTTAAGTACAAATATACGATAAAGTCTTAATTTAATTTCAGGAAGGTAAAAATTATAAGAAATAAAGCCGCAAATCTGAGCAGCTTTGCCCGCAATTCTATAGGTATGAGGCGAAAGATCTAATTTATTGGTGAAGCTTAAGCCCAAGTCCTTGATGGAGGAACATTCAATCATAGGGCAACCTTTAAAAATAAGAGGTTGCGGCAGCCTTACAGGCCCAAAACTCATGTAGCGACACTTAGAAGGTGAGAACTCCATTAGCCATGTGGAGCTCCACGCCGAAAGAGCGTCTAAGTCCGAATGAATTTGTTCAAGGCATTGTTCGGTCGTAGAGTTAGCGAAGGAATACACGCATTTTAGGTCATCAGCATAAATAAAAGATTGAGAATGTTTAAGTATCGATGAAATATCATTTATATACAGTAAGAACAACAGAGGACCTAATACGGTACCTTGAAGGACGTCACTCACAATCGGGGTAGCACTTGAGTATGAGGAACCCACTAAAACTTTTTGTTTTCGATAATTTAGGTATGATCTAATAAAGTCAGTACGGGGACTACGAAATCCTATAGCTTCTAGTTTAGCTAGAAGTCGTTTATGAGGCACTTTATCGAATGCCTTACTAAGATCAAAATAGATAACTACCTCAGAGAGATGATCATTACGAAGAGAGGTTAGTATTTTTAGAAAAGACATGTGGCAGGTTTCAGAAGAGCGGTCCGGTAAGAAGCCGTGTTGGGAAAAGTTGATAATTTGATTGCTTATGCAAAAATCTGTGATTTGTTTTGCAATTAGTTTTCGAAGATTTTAGCAAAAGAGGGCGTTTTATGAACACCATGATAGTTATGAATGTCCGAGCGGGAACCAGATTTAAAAACTGGTATTATAATAGAAGTTTTCCAGTAATCGGGGAAGAAACCATTTTTCGAGAAATACTGAGAATAACTTGCTTAGTAAAGGTGGAAAAATCCCTTAACTGTTTAATAAGTGAGTTTGGAATGTTATCAGTTCCAACCGAATGTGAATTTTTTAGGTGACCTATTTCCTTTTGAATACATGAAGGCGAGAAATAAATGGTTGATAGAAGCGAATTTGAAAGCAGAGGAATTGTGGGAGTGGGGCTAGTTTCAGTGGTAAAGTGGTTGGCAAAAAACGAATTTAACAACTCTGCTTTGCCCAAATCGTCTGTTACAAGTTTTTTGTTACAGTCGAGTAAGGGCGGAGTTACATTCAGATGCTTAGCCGATGACCGAACATGGAAGATAAGAGCAACAGATTTGGATGAATTGCCATCACTTAGTGCCCGAGACTCCTACGCTTATCTCGCGAGCCTAATTTTCCATGCTAATTCAAATATTTGTGCAATCCTTAAATGAACTGCAAAGAGCTTTTAGATGAATCTTTAAGTTGTTTTCGTAATTTTTTAAGTCTGTTCTGGAGAAAATGCGGAACAGTAAAAGAAGCTGTATTTGAATTAAATATCTTAAACTGGATTAATGCATGGATTTGTTCTGTGAGGCTCTGCAATAGCTCACGGGAAAAGTTTGGATCGTTGATTGCGAATATGCTATGCCAATCTAGAGTGCTTACGAAATTATTTATCATTTCATGGTTTGTGTTAGCAAAGTCGAGGTGATTGCATTTAACTTCAGGCTTCGTAAGAAGGGAACTGGAAAACAACAGTGAATTATTGCGTGATCACTTCGTGAAAAAGATCATGATGAAAAATTCATAAAAGAGAGGGTGGACATCATTTGTAAAAATTAAATCTAAAATATTTTCATTTCTAGTGACTGATTTGACCAGTTGGGACATGTTTGACAAGTTAATAGTATCGACCAATTTCCGATGTTTAGGCGGAAAGGAATTTGCCTGCCAGTCAACATCTGGCAGATTTAAATCGCCTACGATTATTTTGACATCAAATTGAGTGTCTGCAACTTTTTAAAATAGTTCACAGAGCTCGCTTTCATTGCCAGAATAACACGGAGGATTATAGACACAGCCAATTAACTTTTTTTATTGTGAGGGAGGATGACTGAAGCAAAGCATACATTTCCAGAAAAGGACGAAATGCTCAGCTGAAACGGGGAATGTACAAAGGATGACTTAATATAAAGGAGGCAACCACCGCCACGTTTTTCAGCGCGGTCTTGTCGGTACAAATTGAAATTATCTATAGCAAGCGTTGAGTCAGAAATAAGAGAGTGAGCCCACGATTCAGTGATGCACAGCACATCTGGATCAAGCTCAAAGGCTACTGTTCTAAGCTCAGCCATCTTATTTACAACTGATCTTGCATTGAGTGAAACTAAGTTGAGCGTATTCCTGAGCTGCAGGTTACGCTCATCAGTATTTATAAAAAAGGATAATTTGGTGGCGGAGAAGAAAACTGGAAAGAAGAAACGAAAGGTGGGAAACAAAATTGCTCTGGTCTACAATTTGTCGAAATGTTACTGTTAAGAGAACTGAGAATATTTTACAACGGCATATTTAGATGAAAACCTTGTAAAGGAAGGCTATATTGTGGCATTTGAAAGATAGGGGGTGGCATGGAAATGAGATTTTGAGGGAAGTTCGCATAAATTGGCGGAAAACGTGCATTTGGAAAAGGAATAAATTATTTCGAAAAACTGTTAACACAAATAGAAGCGTTAATTATTTGGGGATTTCGGCCACCTGTTGGGTTGGGAAGGATGCTAACATTAGCGTTCGCAGCTGTTGTAGATGCTGAGGGGTAAGCAGGTTTCCCATCGGTAATGACATTACTGATTTTAATGCCTGGATTAGCCAATGATTCAGATTTACTAGGAGTTTGCTTAGGTTTAGTAGATTTGGCAGCTATAGCAGGCATAGTTTGCTTGGGATGAGGAAGAAGTGGCTTTGACACAATTTCACTCAATCCAGGAACAAGGTTAACGGGTGAAGATTCAGCTGGAATCAGAAAGAACTATAGTATGATCAGAATTCCCAAGTGGATCTAAAGGTGACACTGACAATGGCTGACAACCTCTACAAAAAAAAAGATCAAGTATCATCAAGAATCATTGGCTTTTGCGGTTCAACGTCGATAAGTGTACAATACTTCGCTTAGGCAACCCGTCTGGATCTGCCGAAAGTAGAAGTTACTTTCTCAACGGTGAAGCCTTAAAAGACGTGGAAACCCAAAAGGACCTTGGTGTGCTGATGACCACCACCTTAAAACCATCGTCTCACTGCTCGAAAGTGGCGAAGAGGGCAATTTCGGTGTTGCATGCCATCAGACGAGCCTTTTTGGATTTCGATGAAGATCTTTTTGCTAAGACCTTTGGAACATTCATTAGGCCACATTTGGAATATGCTATGCACGCCTGGAAACCCTGGACAGTTCAAGATCAGAACTGCCTCGAAAGAGTCCAGAGGAAAGCCACCAAAAATGGTTAGAAGTCAAAGCTCCTTGCCATATCCCACCCGCCCTAATGAATCTTAATCTGTTCCCTTTGAGTTATAGGCAAATGCGTGGTGATCTCCTGCAGACATTCCGCATTGTGAAGGGATTGGATTGTTGCCTGGAATTCTCGGACTTCTTTGAATTTGCCACCACGACCCATCTCCCGAGGTCACCCATTGAAACTGCGTGTCCAGCAGGCGAGACTGGATGTGCGCAAGTTCTCCTTCTCTGTCAGAGTGGTTAAACCATGGAATGCCCTCCCTGAAGACGTTGTGATGTCACCATCGCTGGAAAGCTTTAAAAGGAACCTTGACAGTTTTATGTTCCGCAACGAGCCTGAGCGATGAGGCATTTATCTTAACCCTCGAGAGTCGTGCACCACTTGTCAAATTTTATGACCGCCTTTTGTACCTTGGCAACCCACACGGTTTCTCTGTATACCGCACTTAATTTTACGTTACAAATAGGGTACTCAAAGGCCCATGCCTATTTCCCTCAATAAATTGAATTGAATTGAATTGAATTGAATCCTCGGGTGGGAAAATCAACTACCTGGTCCCACATGCCTATATCTAAGGCCTCCAGTAGGTCTTCGAACTTTGCAGGACCAGAAGTTGGAAACCAGTGAACTTCAGTAAGATTGAAGTCACCTGCAATCAAGCAGTACTTCAGATTTAAGTCAGCTGTGGCGTGAAATGCCAGCAAGAGACAAATATCGTAATCCTCGCTGGCATTGGGTGGGCGATAGACACTACCAGCGACTAAAGAGTAGTTATCTTTTAGGACTACTCGGAGCCAACAGCTCTCCTCTACCGCGGTAAATTGGCGACAGTTCAAGGGAAAAACTGTTAGTGGTTGCCAAACATAGATACAGCTTCCTCCGCCACGGCCCTCATGTCGATCATTCTGAATGTAAGCGTAGCCTAGAATAGAGAGTTCGGAGTCGGATACACAGGGTGTTGCACATGTCTCTGTAACTATTACAATGTCGGGGCGGTGGATGAACACCAGAGTCTGGAGCAAAGGCATCTTATTAAGCAGAGATCTGGCATTGAGGACGATTAGTTTAAGCGGGCACGTTTTTGGTTTCTGAACAGGGAAAGTTAGGCTGTCAGGGTGACTGCCTTCGGCCAGAGAAATGCTCTTTTCACTTGAACTATCTGTCCATCCCTTATTTTGAGATTCGCTTAGCCATTGGTGTTTCGTGTTTTCAGTTCTATTATTAGCTGTCGCATTTTCATTCGCTCTTTCAACCCATATTCCGGTTGAAAAAACACTTCAGAATGCGGACCCCGCAGGGTTGATTTTCTCTGTAGCAGGAGCTGTGCCTATGCTTCGTTTTCCAAGATGATTTGAAGAGGTCTGCGTCGAGGATTTGAATCGGGTCTAGACAGAGGCTTCCCTATTCTATATGCCTTGAGAATATGAATGGACTCGCCGTCCGTTAGCAGCGTTTTTGCATACAATTGAAGGAAATCCAAGTCATGTTTAACTCGTTCCTTTGAAATAATTGAAGCTGACTCCGGGACACCTTTAATGACTACATTCTGCTTTCGACTCAATCTAGGGCCCGTTTGTAACTCAGATTTTTCAGCTGAGTGAGTACTGGTAACCAGTTGACTTTGCCTGATAGGTCCAGATTAGCCGGGTGTTGGGCAGGCTGGAGCCAAATCTCTGCACGACTTGTTCTTCTTAGACCTTTTCTTCTTTGGCTTTACAAACTCGCCAACCTCTTCAACATCGCATGTTGGTGCAACGTCTACCAGTGATGTAGCGATGGGCGGTAAAGCCAGATTAGGGCTGATGCTACCCGAACTAAGTAATAGTGGAGTGGCGCAAGGACTAGATGGGGCTCCCTTCGGAAGAAGCGAAAATTCCTCTGGTTTAATGGATACAGCAGTAGCGATATGTTTAAGGTGACTTTTATGTAAGCTTGAAGAAGCTATAAATGAATACGAATTTTGCTTTTAGGTAGGTTTATTACGAACAGGAGCTTTTTAAGCAGTAGGGCAAGATAAAGATTTTTTAAGTTATCTATTTCTTGTCTTAGATTGCTTATTTCTTGCTCCATCCCTGAGAATTTCTGCTGGAGGCTGAAACACCCCCATACATGTTTCGTCTTCGTAAAGCTACATTAGTTAAGCTTTTACTGAACTTTTTACCCCGTTTAGCGGGAGGTGAACAAATAGCAGAATAACGATAGTTACAATTTTTTTCTGCTTGTCCATTAAATTGCTTAACAAGATCCCCTGCCAATATAGCCGAGTGGGTAGAGGTGCCGATAGACGGCCCCAAGCAACTAGGTCGTGGACCAATTTTTTGTGACAATAAACTTATGGAACTTGAGTTTTGCATGTTAGAATTGCCACAAAATTAACAGAGAGTCAGTAAGGATATTTATCAATAAGAATATGAAAATATAAGGACTCAGCCTTTGGTTTGAGCCCCTTCCGCGATTGAGAGCAGATGCAGAGAGCACACAGCCAGCGTGACTTTCAGAAAGCAGCAAAGATCGAGGGTCCAAGTCGCAATTTACAAACTCAGAGGAATATAAAGACAATTCTTTAATAATTTTCCAGCACCGTGTCTTCTACACTGAGGTAGAGACTTAAAACTCGTAGGCTTGAGGTACTTGAAATTCGAAACCAATTCAACCAATTATGGCATTTGAGATTGTTCCCTATATATCACATTGGTTTATCAATAAGTTCCTACGTTTTTGCCACCCTAACGATGGTCTCTGAGATCTGCTGGTGATCGTGGAGGTTTCTGATGTTTTCACCACCTTGTCAGTGGACTATTCAGTCAGCAAGGTCGCATCTCGGTGATGAGCTCGTGACCTCTACTGTCCCCTCTTCGTTTCGATCCTGTTGTCTACGATGAGCTCCTCCTGCCTCGACACCCTCATGGTTAGAAACTGTAGCTCTGACTGCTATATTTATCACTCAAATTACAAGAAGCGTTGTGAACCCTCATATGTTGTCACCAATATCACAGTATTATCTCACTCCATCTCACTCACTCGTACCCACCCAATCAGCTCTAGCTTTTTATTTTAGAGAGATGCAGTTTTTTCTCCTAGTATTTCGTTTTAAATCGGTGACACGCTGAACACTGCCCCGATTTCAACGCAGGAATCTTGCACTGCTTCTTTCCTAGTTCACTGTATATTAAAAAGATTGTTGACTATTGTTTTAATAAAAACGAATCGTTGTGAATCGGATGTGCCTATCATGCTACTCATTCCTGCTGCTCATATGGCTGCTCACACAGAGCCGCAACTATCCACTTTGTATTTATTTATACTGTGCTACTTAATATGTAATGAGGGGGCCATAAATTTACAATTTATTGTTTATTTAAATCATTCTCGAGTAATACCGAGAAAAGGGGGAAAATTACTTATCTTTTTTATAAGGAAATTTGGGATGTTTTCGGTTGAAACTGTGTATGATTGAGTACTTCGACTTATCTGTTTCTAAAATTTATTTTATTGTTTATTTAAATCATTCTCGAGTAATACCGAGAAAAGGGGGAAAATTACTTATCTGTTTTATAAGGAAATTTGGGATGTTTTCGGTTGAAACTGTGTATGATTGAGTACTTCGACTTATCTGTTTCTGAATATTTGTAGTAAAAAATCAGTGGTAGTGAGGAACTCATGCGATATCAGAGGAATTGAGGGGCTATCCCTTAAATCTCATATTGGATTGGTTTCAAGGGTAAAATGTAAGACAAAAAAGGAATTTAACAATACTGCTTTTTTTAAGTCCTCTGTAATTAAATTTTTATTGTAATCGAGTAAGGGCGTAATAGTTTAGTGAGATTAAGAGGAAGAACAGAGGAGGAAAACTGGTGCAGCAGATCTGGAAGTATTAGAATCGCTAATTGCTTGAGACTCCTTACGCCTATCTCGCACTATCCTCATTCTTGAAGCTAATTCAAATATTTGTACGATCCTTAAGTGGACTGATATTGATGTTATGTATGGATCCTTGAACTGCCCTAATAACAATTCGTACGCAAATCGGACGCGAATCGGATACGACCGTACGACTGGTCGGACGCGAATCGGATACTACCATGACCGCCTAATTCGTACGCGAATCGGATCCGAAAAATTCGTATCTCATTTTTTTCAACCGCGCAGCGGATCCCCTTTCTCTTTGTAGACCCCCCAACTAGGTTAACGCTTTAAAATCGACCCCCATTACATTCTGAGACAATGTTTACCATTAATAAGGTGAATCTCGTAAGACTGAGCAAGATAATAAAGTTTATTTTTGTTTTAAAAAAAGTGTTCAAAATTGAGGTATACAAAAAAATAATCTGAAATCTGTCCGCAATTGAAGACAATGGACTAATCCTGTATCGAGGGACCTGGCAATCCGTCCGCCGGTTCAATGGATTTCCCCTCTAAAAATGAAAAAGGCAGTGAGTGAGTACACAATGGACTTTGAAATGCTAATTATAAAAAGCATCACAATCAGCTTGATTTTTTTAATGCATGCAATTGTTGTAGACAATGTTAACAAATTTGACTAACCATCAAGACTCTTCCCGAGGGTAGCCTTTAATCCCCTTTTTGTGTAGGCGATCGTATGCCTTCTTAAAGGCATTCTTTAAAGCCCTCTCCAACTGTAATTTGTCGGCATTTTTGTGGATTATTCCACCTATTAAAAACCTCTGCGGCAACATGATTAAGTAATTATTGAGCTTTTACTTACCCAGAATAACAGCATAGAAAGGGGAAGCAAAAAATGCCTTTTTGTCTTGGTGCCTTCCGTAGAAAGTCAAGTTGTATGTAACCTCATCAGCAAATAGGGCAGAAAATATGCGATCAGCAAAACTGCTGACGCTATCGCCACCAAAGGAAGCTAAATACGTAACCTAGTAAGATGGTTAATAATGTGCAGTCTGCCTACCAATTGCTCCCTGAAGGATTTTTCGGCGACGTCTTCGGTTAAGGCGTCCAGTTCATCTACGGTCAACATTGGTTTAAATATTGGACATGCTGACGACGATTGGGGGTGCTTGGATGGCGGTGATCACCAAACGTTCCTCCAGAAGTTGCCGCAATGCAGCCACCTCTACCTTCAGGTCTTGCAAACTGGCGTAGTTCTTGTTTATGGCATTGCATGTACCATCGATGGTAAGCTTGGCCTGAAGAGTGCCTTTGGTGTGTGGTTCTGTGACCACGTCGCCTTTTCCGGTGGCGCCTACTGCCGTCTACGAAAATTGTCTTTTTAAGGTATTAGCTTACCCGCGTAGGAGGGAGACTGTGCGATAGGCAGTGTTCCACTTGAATCACTGCTTCCCAATGAATTGTCCTAAAACAGCGGTAACGGTGGTAATTGTTCTGCATACCGATGAGGATGAGATGGAGGGCACGTTTGTTACATAAACATGTGGATCTATTGGACATCTAGTGTTCCTTCTGGGACGTCCGGTATGAATTCCATCGCCAGACATAATGAGCTACAACCCAACAGGAAAAGAAGGGATTAGGAATGTAAAAACTATCTAATCAATCACTGCCTCCCTTCACTGTCCACGAATCAATAGCTGCGGGACTGTTGGGTTGTAGGATTGGTGGACAGCGACCGTAGAACGGTGAGAGTTACAGTGAGTAAGAAACCCTAGTACGAGAATATGAGGGAAAGTTACCGTCCGACGCAGTCTTCACAATATTTATCATGTCTGTGGCATGCTTGACAGATTCCATGATGTCAGTCCCTCTGTGCCCCATCGTTCAGTGATTTCGATAAGGACCGGGTGACCGTTTAAGGGGAAGCATGCGTATTTCAGGACGGTGGACGGCAATGGTCTTGTTTTGAGTACGTTCCCTAATGTAGCTTTTATAAACGTTAATAAATGATGAGTTTTTCAGGATAATCAAAAAAAATCCTCAACATTTTCATACTCTACAAACACTAAGCCTATGTCTCCACTCAGAATAACGGACAATATTCTGCACACATACTAATTTATCGCCTACCAGAAAGGACCCATTTGATGGCGTCGTACCAATTATTAAGCTTTTTGTTCTTAATATACCGAAACTGTGTGAATGAACCACCCGATGGTGGTTGTGGCCCGTCGCGGTGTTCATAGATAGCAGTCCATTCTGATAGACCACTTAACGGCCGCCGCTCTGCCTGTAATTCTCCTAGCATACGGACAACTTGCTGAAGTGGCTGCGATGGTTTCCTAAGCATGCGCATCATTTTTCCGAGATAACTTTCAAAAGGGAAAGACGAGAAACTATCAAGGGGGCCATGTCGGTGGACATCATCCGGTAGATGAACAATGCTGTGAACATTGTACACCATTTCCGACTTACCATATAAGGACGAATATTTTTTTCTACGAACATTTTTCAACAGCTGCCTACAGTAGGGCACCCATTCTTTGCACGAATGGGGACGAACAAGACAGCGTATTGCCGTGAACAATAGTAAAAAGTGTTTACAATATCTTTTGTGAAGGACATCTTTAAGGACGACTATACCGGTGTACAGTAGAAACTGACGCAGTTCAGTGCCCTTCCAGGTATCGTAATCCGTAATAGACCTTTTTGCGCGCTGTGAAAAATTCCCGTGGCAAGTAGGCATTAAGGGACTTTAATCTATCATTCACCGTAGATATTGCCTCAGGTGACAACCGGAAATGCACTTCTCTTGGGCTTTTCAACCACAAGTTCAGAATACGTCGCATTACACACAGGTAAACTAAATGTAGAGGATCTAAAGGAAAGGAAGTAATCATTCCCACCTTACATGCTAGCAATGGTGAAGTGCCGATACGATGACAGTCATCTATGACGGAGAGGAAATCGGCATCCGTCCTCAAACGCTCTGAGACGCTATCATATACTACTTTATCTACGTAATCGCCTTTAACGCAACACCTCTCACAGCCATAATAGGCGTTCACATTCTTAATTTGCTTAATAAAAGCTCTCGCTGGAGCATCGCAAATTACAGCTCCTAAACGAAACCGGAGGGTCCTCTTGATGTGTTCGACACGCAGACCATCTCTGGCCAAAGATTTTAATTCTTTAGCGAGGGGTCTACAGAACGTTTGTACATCTGAAGGCTTTCCATAGCCACAGTAAATTCCCACGACGAATATTTCACTAACAAAGGGCTGCATAATTCTACCTAGGATAGGCCAAAACCCGCGCTTTGTTTTCTTATGTATAGGGAGACCATCAATAGCTAAATACGTTACAACACTATTGCCTACTGAACGCCTGGTAGGGTCTTGAAACTGCTCAGTTAACTGTTTAACAAGTCCTAAATGAACGTACTCACCACTGCCCATTGCCGTTACCGTTAAAACATCACCTGCCCCACCCAACAGTGTTCGTGCGTCTGCAGGAAGGTCCGAGGTCAGCCGTCTGATAAACTTCAGAAGACTGCTCAGATGAATCAATGGTATACGCGAGCGTACTGCCCATGAACTCATAGCCTCTCGAACCGTTACTTCCTCTTCAATTGTAGGTGTGCTTGAATATTTGTTCGCGGCCACGTCAGATATATCTGAAGTCAAACTTATCTCCTCATCAACAGAGGAAATATCTGATTCCGAGCCGTCATATGACGAACTAGAAGAAGAGGTCAGATGCCATGACGATGAAGATGAGTCGGACGGATACATTTCCCTCACATTCTCGGCAATTTGACGTAAATCTTCCAGAAAGCCTTTCCGGGCACGTCTCCTAAGTGTTCTCTTAGATACTGCTCTAAACATTCTGCAAAAAAAAGTATGAAAACGGTCAGTATATATAGAACAGTGGTGCAGGCAGTTCAGCGACCGCGTTGCAGCACGAGAGCGCAGGAAATGGCGTGGCACGGCGTGGCACGGCGTGTTCAGGAGTGACAGCTCAGTGCCCGATCGATTTGCCAATAACGCTGCGCGCATTCTTTTGCGCCCTTAGCGACGTGTCATCGGAGTGCACTAGCAACCAATCAAATTCCAGCTACGATTGACGTACGACCGGTCGAGCTTCGAATCGTATTTCATTGCTATTAGGGTGCTTTCGTACTTTTTAAATGCAATTTTAAAGAAAGTGTGGGACCATGGAAGAAGCAGCATTTCATATAAGGGTTTATGTGGAATGAACTAGAGGAGGCCTTCTGGTGACATCAGAGATTTGTCATGTTTGCCAATTCAAAAAATTTGCTCAGTTGACGAGCACACTCATCTCCTCGGAAAAATTGGAGAACACGATCATATCCCCTCTATATTGCCTATATGTCCTATATTGCCAATGCCTATTTCCCTCAATAAATTGAATTGAATTGAATAAGATAGAGGAAAAATCTTTCTAGTCGGCCCTCATAGGGTAGGCAATAGGTCAGTTATTGTATCGTTAAACTATGTTTTAGGATGTTTTTCGGAGAAAAACTAACCAACGGGTTCGGACCTTTTAGTTACTATCCATTTTCTTTGAGCTCACATGTCTGCTGAGCAACGCTTTTACTCGTTTGTTTAAGTCAGCACACTTTCGAAATCTACGCGTCGTAATTCCGGATCGAGATGTCTGCGACCGACCAAGTACGCAGTCTTCTGGACGAGTTGATGGGGACCTCTCGAGACGGTAATAGTTTTATTTGTTTACCCCAAGTTGTTGTCCACTGATTTGGCGTTACCTGCAAAAGTAGAGCCCAGTTGGCGCGTTACCTGATTTGATCTCTCTTACTTTTAAGGTGATGCCATGAATAATGTATTTCGGTTGACTGCCAAGTCATGTAAGTATGACACAAGCTAGGGTTTCTTTATTAGCTGCTGCCATCCCTCTTAACGTCGCTTTGTGTTTAAACCTTTGCTATGTCGATTCAGGAGGTCGGCGCCGGATCGAATTTGATGATCCCAGGGTGTGCAAAAGTTTTCTCCTGGATTGTTGCCCACACGAGATCCTCGCCGGAACTGTAAATTAATAACTTAACACATATTCTTGTAGAGAATGGATTTAGGAGAATGCCCTTACACTCACGAAGTTGGCTTAAAATCTGACTACCGAAGGGAAGCTGAGAAAAGGCCCTTACTACTACGAAGTTGATGTAATTCCTCTGTTCTTTTCTTACCCGTCTACTAGGCTTTGAGGCATTTAGAAAAATTTGTCGCTGACTGTAATCGTCGTACGGACATTGCCAAGTCAAAACTACGAGAAACACAAGAAGAACTCACAGACGAGGCGGCTGAGCAGATCGAGGCAATAAATAAAGTTGAGCGAGGAAATTGGTACGACTCTGGCCAAGGCCGAACAAAAAGGCGCTGACGGTCATGTTGAAGAATCCCTTAAGCTCATGGCTAAAGTTGAAGAACTGAATGCATTAAAGGCCAAAGGTGAGGCTGATCTGCGCAACGCGATTCCGGTTAGCACCTACCAACAACAAAAGCTTCGTGTGTGTGATGTGTGCTCTGCTTATTTGGGAGTTCATGATAACGACCGACGCTTAGCTGATCATTTTGGCGGAAAACTTCACTTGGGATTTATTACAATTCGTGAAAAACTGGAAGCTCTCCGGGAGTACGTAGCCGCAAATGATCTCATCCGCAAGCAGAAGGAGGCCGCTTATCCTCGAGATTCAAGATCCGAGCGTGGTTCGGACAGATCCGAAAGGACAAGAGATAGTAGCAGAGATAGAGACCGCGAAAAAGACCAAAGTCGTGAGCGAAGACGGCGTCACCGCTCGAGAAGTCGTTCTAGTAGCCGATCGCACAGTCGTAAGCATGATCGCAGTCACAGGTCAAATGGACGCCATTCCCGGGAAGATAGCCGCGACAGAAGGCGTCACATTAAAAGTTCCAGAGATTATGATGATCGTTACTGATGGTTTGCGGACCGTGTACGTTTTTGTATAAAAGTTAACTAGTTGACATTGCTATTGTAAATATCGTATCCATTTAAAAGAAAACTTTTGCCAACTTTTCTTGTGTGTTTTGCAAAATATCGTAAACCCCGACATGTCCAACACATTCTCATAAATTACTATGCACGTTCTTTTTCCATTTGTACTTTAAATTATATGGCCATAGCTTCCAAAACAAATGACCCCGCGAATATAGGCGTCATCGACGGACAGAAGCTTGCATCAAGATCCAACACGGCACATGCTGTGTGTGAGAATTCGTCGGCATAGCCGAGGCATCGAAGTTTTCATCAGCTTCTATGCAGACAAAAAATATGTGAACTAAATACGAGGAGACTCCTAGTGGTGTGCATCCTTTTTCGTACCGTACACTAGGAAACATGATTAAACGCGCCTTCGTCCCATTCTATGCTAATGCCTCATCATCTTTCTGCTTAAGTGTGATGGTAATTTTGTTTGTTGGCTCTTGACAGTGTTCGTGAAGCCAGTCACTTGTGGACTTAGGGGGCAAATATGTAGAGAGATGTGTTTTCGAGCACGTTTTAAGCAACTATAGGTGCGATTAACCGGTCGCTCCACCAAAGTTATTTGTGTCTGTCGCCGCATGTAGGCTACTGCGTCAAATCTCATCAACAGTCGTTCAGTGGACAGCCTGGAACGGGGCACTAATGGATGAGAGACAACAGATGGCGATTCAGTTCATCCGTTACCGTAATAATTATGACACGACCTTGTCACGATGCGCCAGCAGTCGGGCCTCTAAAGACTGATCGATGACGAATTGGCTTGGACCTGTCTTGAAATGGGGGTCGACCTGGAACGATGCGTACCTCGTTGACGCACTGACTAAGATGGAAGTCGGGTGGCACGCTTTAGGCAGCAATTTCATGCTACGTGGACCTCTGCGCCCCTGCCCGCCCACAGTCATGTTGATTCGGCTAAGTCACTGGCATTGGAAAGAGTGAGATCCTGCACCACTCAGAAGTAACGTCTCTATCTCTCACTGCGAACAGTATCAGGAGGCGCTGGCAGTGATGACTTGGAAGATTGTCAGCTGACCGGATACACGGTTATAATCAGACTGATGGTCCAACTGTAGCGCCTCCTTCGCAAGATTGCCTCTGCTGTACTGACTTATGAGATCTCATGGGGGCCGCACTCTTCCCTGAACCCTGGTACGTGTGGAGGTTATGGAGCAGGTGGTGTGCCTGACAGGCTTAACCTGACTGTACAGCGTTGTCCCCCTATTCACAGTCTTTCAGCTTAAGTGTAGGAAAAGAGGGAGAGTGAGGTGGCGAGGGTCCAGTCGGTTAAATGAATGCCTAGTTATCCTTCTACATAAGAGTACCGACAATGCTCGTTAATGACTTAACATTTTAATTTTTGAGTATGAGTTTGAGGTATGCTGTGGAGAAATTTTTGTTTTTGGCATCTGTTAAGCCTCCTTTACGTAAGTTTTCATTGATCGAAGTTATTGATTTTCTACCTGATTTCGCACCGACCGTTGCATTTAGTAAACGGAACAGTATCTTAATCCATTCTCCCTACTATAGTATTAATTCTTTCATCCGAGTCTTAGTTAAGGTGCCTCAGAATAGAGAATCGGTTTCAAATGTACAGACAAAAATCTGTGACCACCTCTTTTCCAGTAAATCGGCTAGCGTTAACTACCTGTGCTTGGGGAGACTTAGTCTTCGCATTCAGGAAACGTACGATGATTTGTCGAACGGTCAATATATCTGACCCCTGTTCTCTATTGTTTGGTTCCTTCATGAACATGGGATTTGATGCCGGAACGTTCCTATTGGACTGAATCGTTCTTGTGTCGGAGGTATACGTAGGGCACATCTGAACAGGTCTATTAGAATTCTGACATTTCGGTGAGCTTAGTCGGCTCATTATTTTCAAAAAATTTAATGCACTTTGTTTAACAGCTATAGAAGTGGCGTGTCGTGCGATATTATTCGGTTTTCTGTCCGATTGATTTTTTTCTATGTTCGCGGTCTGAGTCTCTTAGAGGGTGTTTGGCGGGCTTTTTAGCTGCGTGCTTTGTGAATTACAAACTCAATGGGGTGTCTGAATCTCTGTCGGGGTTATTCGGTCTGTTCTTTCTGTCGAGTGATTTGGTCGTCGGGGTCTGTTTACGTAGCTAGTTTTATTTGTGGCCTTCGTGTCTTGAGCTTTGTGTACGTAATGACGCTGGACTTTGTAAACTGGAGAAAGGTCAGGGTGCCTGTTGATGGAACTGGCATCTGAATACCACGCCCCAAGTGTTAACCGTTCTGTCTTTCAGTTGACCCAGCCTAAGATGCTGAATCCCTAATGTTCAAAAGTATGGCCAACTTCTAACACAAGTTTTGAGTTTGACCTCCGAGTTGTCAATTCTTGTTCCTATAGGAGGGTCTAAAATTTCTGTCCGGTTTCCTCTTCGTATTTGCAGTACCCTATCTGCGGTTGGGGAGACTTGGCCGTTACATTCAGACGGAGTTCCATGATTTGTCGAACAAACGTAATATCAGACCCCTGAAATAGTTCTGTTGGACTGAATTGCTCTGGTGGTAAATAAGGAATGGACTAAAAGTCCCCGTCTGATGTCATTTATGTTGGTTATTTTATTGTTTCTTGAGGGTTGTTCTTATTGAACACTCGCTGATGTGACTTGCAGACAGGCCGTTTGTCTTTTAGAAGCCGGCCTATCACTTTCAACGTGGTTCTTGACAGTGGAATGATTTAGCACATTGCAGAAATTTGGGTCCTAGTGTATTATAAGTGATTAATGGTCAGACAGACCTTGCTGCTCTCCGCAAGAACCAATCAGCCGTAGGGATGAGCTGTTTATTTCTGCAATGACCTACCCTTGCGGAATGATTGCTGCAAACCTTGTCAACTGTGATGTCCGCAGCCGCGTATAGCCAGTCGTCATCATTACACTGCCCTCCCCCTGTGTTTCGGGACTCGAACGGCCAATCATCTCTCCCATCCGCCACAAACCTTTTCCTGCTGCAAAACCGCTTCCCCTCTCCGATTTGCACTGAGCTGCGACTATTTAACTACCTGTAACAAGCGTTTTCGGACAGTTGCGGCCATCCACGGCCCACGCAATCGACACCGTAATCTAAGAACGCAACTCGGGACTCTTTAGAGAATACGTTACTCAATGGTATATTGGCGACACCGATCGCATTACCTTACATACTCGTCCCATGTTGTCTTGCGCTCAGTCTAGAGCTCCGTTAACCGCTGCACAGCGACCAGTAATAAAGGTGAGGACGGCTAAGAAGCCAGAGCTGGTCATTCCAGTCTCCCTTGTTATTATGTGTATAATACTAGCCGCTGTGCGGCTGCTGGTGGGGCTCGAAAGAGCCCAAAAGGCTCAACTGAGGGAGTATGCGCTGTACCGTGATCGGTTAGCGGCTCTCTAACTGTGTGGGTATGTCTGATCAACGAGTTTTGGCTTCATGGTAAAGACGTTGAATTTATAACCAACGGGTTGTGTGTTTGAGCTTCAGGGGTTGAAAAAACTGCGATGGAGACCAGAACTTTAGCGTCTCACCACACCAGCTCGGATCTCACGGCCTGTAAGTGCCACGTAGGCCACATTAAGAACGAGTCATTTGACCTGACTCAGTTCACCATTCGGCCACTCAGCACGATTACACACTTGGTTGACTGCGAGGTTTGAGTTATCTCATCAGTTGGCAATCTTCAAAGCCGCGTTTCTTAGCGCACCGTGATAGATTTAGGTGTGTCAGCTTGTCCGATTGAGGATTATGCTCCGAGCGTCGAACCCCCATCTGCCCTTTCTCGTGAACCAGTCGATTGTCAAACCCGTCGATCAACTGATTGGAAGAGAGATGGCTCAGAAAATTGAAAACAGCTCATCTGCGTGTACAATGCGCCTGACGTGGCCCACCACACAACAGTTCGACTGTCGATTACGACGAGGTCCACCATATGCTCCACAGAATTGTGGTGCAGGGACGGTGACATGCGCTTGGATTAGTTTTAAGTGATAGTAACCTTGCGCTGCAGCTACCGCACTCTCTCCTCCACCCTCCCCCCCGGAGCCTGGTGTCATGACAGCGCGGAGAAGACCGGAAGCGGGAGAGGACGTAGGTGACTGGCGCGTCTGGAGCCGCCCCTGGGCGTGCCACCGCACCTGGCTCGGATCCCACGGAGTGGAAGTGCCATTAAGGCCACATTAAGAAGGAGCCATGGTAGCCTGACTCACTCCGCCACTCCACACAAAACAAACACTGGGCTAACCACGTGGTCCGATTATCCCACCACGGCTTTTAGCACACCGTGATAGTTTCAAGCGCTTCAGATTGTTTAATGTGAGGAACATGTGGTGGGGCGTCAACTTCACTCCCACACTCCACAATCAGACCACCGTCTGAGCCGCTGAGTTGTCTGGTGTGGAAGTGGGTGCAGCTGCTGGTGACCTCGTCTACCTGTACTACGTACACGACCTGGCCCTCCAAACAAGCATTTCACACAACAGAGGGGTTGTACGACCCACATCTCACATGTGGGAGATAGCCAGAGGTCACTTTACGAAGGAATCACCGCAGCCTGACTTAGACCACCAGTCAACCACTCCACTCAACACACATTGGACTGACTGCGAGGTCTGAGTGTGATTGTCAATTAGCAACATTCCAACCCACGGCGCTGATCACCCCGTGATATTCTGAAGCTTAGATCACACATGCAACAGAGGAGCTACATGGAGAAGGAGCCGAGGATCATACTTTGCCTCTCAAACAGTTATGCAGACTGAAAGCATGTTTTTTTGTGGTGTTGCGTGTGATCGTGTGAGGTGCAGAGGTTGATGAGGAGAGATGTAGTGTTCTGGTATAGCCAGGCGGTGTTCTACCGCAGCTTTTCATGCAGAAGCATGTGACCTAATATGACCATGCGGTGTGTGAATGTAAGTAGGCAGTTCGGACATTTGATTCGGGTGCGGCGGGTGTATGTTGGTATTCCTGGCACTGGTTTGCCGGTCACTGTGCGATGGATTCGCAAGTGACCGACCAGGTTGATCCGTAATGTGCATGTGCGGTGACAATAAGGACATTATAGGTCGGGATGTGCCGAGTCTGCGGGGGCTCTGCTGCTGGTACCGGTAGTCGAGCTCATGGGAGGACTACGGGAAGTGTTGGTGGGTGTGCAAGATGTGTTGGCATCGCAGTGGATTCCGCTGCACCATGCAATGAGTGAATGCGCGTGGGCAGTGGGGGCATTGAAGGCGGCGGTCTCTGCTGTGTGTTGGTGCTCCGGTCACTAGTTCGCCAGTTTCTGTGCAATGGATTCGCAAGTAACTGACCAGGCCGATATGTGAGGATAATGTGCGATCGCAATGACGACAGGTTAGTACCGAGTCCCCATCGCTGGCACTGGGGGTGGTAGTTGTGGTGGAGGCAGCAGTTGGCAGGAGTGGGCAAGTGGTGTTCGTCGCCGTGCTCGGCACAGGGGGTGGAATAGGGAGGATGGTGTTGGTGATCGTGGGCAGTGGGGCATCGATGAAGTTGTTATCAGTGATTGCTGATGTCGGCGTTCTTGTCGACAAGCCAGTCCTGGTGTTGATGGTGTGCGCGTCCGAGGGCTTCGGGGGCGGTGAACTGGATGGCATTTCGCAGTTGACAACAGCGTGTCTCCGCGGTGGCATTATTATATGCAGCATGCAGGTCTTCCAGTTTCTGCGGAAATTAAAATAGTGAGCAGGCAGATTTAACAAAAGAGTATTTAACTTATCTGGCGGTCGCTTACGTTGGGGCCTTCGTCAGGGTTGAAGTCAGAGCCTCATCTAGGAGATGACGAGACGGTGATTCGTCCAACCGTCGGCATTGCGGATCGCCTTGGTTACCAGCACGTCCTGTCGATCTCACCTCCGGACGAGAACACAGTTCCACACAGGATGTCACACAATGGACGTGAACTGCTCGGATCACGCATGGAGAATAAACCGAAGAACAAACTCCCCACTGACTTTATGGGTTTCCAGCTTGTGGCTCCTGTGTGTGATGTAGGACGTGTTCGTGTGTTGATGAGGAGGGGTCTGAGGTTGTTGTCCAGCCTGCAGTGGTTTACAGCAGGTTTTAATGGATGCGCTTGTGACCGAAATGGCCAATGCGATGCCTGAGTGTGTGTGGGCAGTTAAGGTGCGTGCGATGGGTATATATTTTTGCTCCTGGCAATGATTCACCAGTTTCTGTGCGACATATTCGCAAGTGACCGATCGGGTCAATACGTGATGTGGATGTGCGATGGCATTATGAGCAGGATAGGTTGGTAGTGGCAGAGTCGGGTACTATGATGGTGCTGCGGCTAGGGTGATCGTGCTGGTCGATTTTGGAGCCGTTAGTGTTGGACATGGGAAAGCTGTTAGATGTGTAATGTGTTTGACATGTCAATATGTCGGTGAATTCCGTTTTCGTGGGTGCGCAGCTGACCGAATAGGCCCATGCGGTGAGTGAATGTGCTTTGACAGTGCGAACAGTGGAGGTGGGTGTGACAAGTGTATGTTGGGACTTCTGGTCCTGATCCACTGGCCACATTGTCATTGGTTCGCAATTGACTGAGCAGGCCGATGTTTGGGGCGCAGGTACAGACTGGGATGGAGTCCCCATTGCTGGCGGTGGTAACAGTGGTGTTTATGATAGTGATTGGCGGCGCGTCGGGAGCGTTTTCACCAGTGGCAGAAGTGTAAGTGGCGGTAGTCGTCTTCGTCGTCGTTCGGTTGTGGCAGGGATAATTTAGGCGATGGTGGTCGACTGCGGAATATCAGGTGTGTGGTCACCTGCGGTAGGGTTGTTTTCATCGCATATGCCGTGAGGTTTGGGGCAGAGATGACGATAGGGGCGTTTTTGGATGCAGCAGTTGGGGTTGTCGGTTTTTGCATTGCGTCCGAAGATATCCACCGAGGTCGATCCACGCGGAGAAGGTCCGTCAGCAGCGTGGGTCGGCTCTTCCTCAGATCGACTGGTCATGGGAGGGGCCATTTCAGGTCTTGAGGTTGATTTGCGAGCACGTCAGAGAGCTATTCAAGACATCCTTGTAGCCTCATGTTTGTCCTTTCTGTCGACGAGCACCCATAAGCAAATCTCCGTAGAATTGTCTTTTGGGTAGTCTCTTGCCGTCAGTCCTCCCGTGAGGGACCAACCTACCGCAGTTGCAGATGTCCAAGCGCGGCGTGGCTGCTGAGGTTTCGGTCCGTTCTAGGACTTCCGTGTCGGAAATTCTGTCTCGCTATCTCAGTTTCAGTAGAAAACTGAGTCAGCTGAGGCCAAAATGTCCGATTCCTCTCGTTTCTCGCTCGTAGACTGCCTAGGTTTCGGTTCCTGTCTTCAGGGCAACGGTGTTGTTCACCTTTAATTCGGTTCTCATTTTAAGGCCATGGTGATTCCACACGGAGGCTTTCAACCGACCAAAGGCCTGGCTGGCTTGAAAGATTCGGTGTGCAACTTTGTCGTCGATTTTGCTGCTGCGTGAGTATGCTACCTAAATAGGCAAAATTGTCCGTGGTTTAAAAATTGCTTCCGTTAATAGCGAATCGAGTGAAATTATATTCAGTTTTGGGTTACGGCCGTTACGTTACGGCTTATGCATGACCACCTCTCCGTGTTGATAGTCAGCCTGAAGTTGGCGCAGCTGGTGGCGAAGTGGTCCGTGCTCCTTTAAATGTCCTCTTCCGTCACAGTGTTGAGTGCACAGTCGTACTCGAAGGCAGGTCATTGACGGTAGTCGAACATGCATACGTTGGGGCTTGCATGCGCCCCCATTGAGAAGATGGTGGACGGCCCTGCAGACTATGCGTATCCCATGGCATTCATCACATTAAGCATCCATCTGCATGGCAGAGAGAATGATACTGACGAGGTTGGGAACGAGTACGCAGCGCTGCTTTACTCCACTGGTCATTGCCAATGACTCAGCGACTGGCCTGCTATCCGTGATGCCTGGCATCGTCTCGTCGTGCATGAACCGCTCAGTAGAGCCGACTTTCTGCATGATTTTCTGCAGTCTATCGCGAGTCAACGTGTCGAAGTCTTCCATCCGCTCCTCGAAGGTAGTGTAGAGGTGGGTCCGCGTCTCCTGGCGCTTCTATTGTAGTTGGCGAGCGGCAAAGCTCGTGTTGGTTGTTCCACGGTGACGTTGGAAGCCGCATGAATTTTCCGCTAGCATTCCTTGTTCTAGGTGGCTGTTAAGACTATATAGATTAATGTGAATGAAGATCTTCCTGGCGTTGTTGAGTAACAAGATGCCTATGTGGTTATCGCAGAGTTGACGGTTCGCTTATAGAGATGGACGAGTGTGGCATCCGTGAAATAATGGGGCTTGTGTCAGATCCCAATGCTCTCCTGCTGGGTGATTATTTTACGACCTGAATTGTTTCTGGTGGGTAAGGCGAGAAAGATTCAGGTCATTGTTCTTTTCTACTTGGGGAGCCGGTTGATGGCAGCATTATAGATAACTTATGAGTGGTTGAGAACACTTCTGACGTGCTCAGCCCGGATCGTCAGCATTTGGAATTTGTCCGTCAGAAATGTGCTATCGGTGCTAAGCAGGTGCGCGATTTCCTTGATGCAAGAGCTGTAGACGGGCTTGATGCAATTGAAGTTTTTCGCTTCATTGCGTTCAGCACACCCTTGAATTTCTTTAGCCATTGCTAACTATCCAGGCGTCCTGCATCTCCCGCAACCGTTGCTGTACAAGGTAGGGAAATCGGAAGAAGGCTGTTTTGTTGGCGTCGGTCTGGCTGTCCATGTAGGCTTTGTGTCGTCGGTTCTTCTCCCTGAGTAGTTTACTGATGTCAGCATCATTGTCGTCAAACCAGTCCTGGTCTTGACGGTGTGCGCGTTCAAGGGTCGTGGACGGGATGACGTTCTGCAGGTGAAACCGTCTTATCTCCGCGGTTGTGTTATCATCTGGAGCCTGCATGTCCTATATGCATTAGACCGATTAGTTGCTGAACTCAAAATCGTGAACAGACAAATAAAGTAGGGGGTATTTAACTAACCCGGTGTCGCTTAACTTGTGGTCTTCTGTGAGGTTGGAGTTGGAGTCGCATCTTGGAGATGACGAGGCGGTGATCTGTCCAGCCATCGGCTTCACGGATTGCCTTGGTCACCAACATGTCCTGTCCATCTCGCCTCTGGACGTGAATATAGTCTAGCAGTTACCAGTGCCGCGATCTGCGGTGCATCCACGTTGCCTTCTCTCGCAACGGAAGGCAGAACTTGTTGGTCAGTAGGAGACAATATTCTGTGCAGGTTCGCAGAAGAAGGACGACACTATCTTTACAGTCGCCGAGATAATGGGGACCCAGCACTTCCTCCCATGCAGCGTGTTCTGCTTCTACGCGGGTGTTGAAGTCTCCAAGCACATCCATTTTGTTCGCTTTAGGCACAGTCTCCAGGAGGGCGCGCAGGTCCCTCATAAAGTTTGTTCTTTCGTCTCGTTGAAGCTTATCATTGAGGAAGTGGCGTAGGCGGCGATGATGGTTGTAAATTTCTTCCGGAAGCTGCAGGCGCAGGGTTATCAATCAGTCCTTGATGCCGTGTGACAGACAGGGCAGTCGCCCCACGATGCCGTTCCGGATGACAGAGGCGACGCGTCGCTCTGCTTTCAGCAGGCCGCACCGAATGGTGTAGCCGGCAGCCACCTGCTGACTCTGTCCAGAGAATCGGATCTCGCTGAGAGCAGCGAGCGACTGTCATCGTCTTCCTTTCCGACCGGTTCCTCTGAACCCCTTATCCGACGCAAACATAATTAGAATACTTCTTTCTAAACAAGGGTTTTCGCGAAAGGTTTCCTTTTATAAGCTGACGTATTTATGGCTTCCAGGATATTCTTCTCAGCTAGTAGGTCCTGTCGAGGAGTGTCACTTGAGTGTCTGTAAGTGCTTAACGCGTAGCGAAATACTCATGCGCACGATGGGGCCAGAGGCAATTAATTTCTGACCCATTTAGGGAAGAACCTAGAAATCTCGAACATCGTGCTTCAGTAAATTCGATCTTTTGTAGGTGAAGTCTAGACGTTGCCTGACTGTCACTCTAGTCATCTTCCGAAAACATTTAATCAAGTTCGGTGAAAAGGGGCAGAGGGTTATTAACAGGGCCAAAAAGTCACTGCTTTACTTTCTGAAAATATGTGCGCACTACGAAAGTCTCTGAATGCTCCCTAGAGATTTTGTACCACTCCGACTATTAAGGTCAACACTTAAGCCAAGTCTTGAGTCACTCCGCCTACTTCGAAAGCGTTTAAGGATCGGCAGTTGGCAACCGACTACGTTTGTAGCCGACCACGTGCGCACACCTTTGCGCATGCACCTTTGTGTGCTCTCAGACAAAGAACACACGAATGCTTCAAAACTTCTAGCGATTGGCGTTTGTTCTTACGCTGAAATCAGCAGCTACACGAAATTCCCATAGCCATGCTGTACACGTTCTTCCAAATTAACTGAGTACTCAGCATCTTGATCGTCCAGTTAGTGGTCTTTTAATGTTTTTTCTGCCTACTCGCCTATAGACTACTTGCTGGATTTTTGCTTCACGCAGCCCTGTGTGGCCCGAACCAGGCATGTAGGTGACTGTGACTCAGACGAATACCTGAAAGCATGCTTGAATACTGTTGAAAAATCTCTTGTGCCCGGTGACTGAATGCAGCGAGGCAGCTTATAATTTTTTGGTAAGGATGACTAATATGGCCCCCTAAGCTGGACATGAGAACACGAACCACCCGCAATACAGGTGTGTTTGCACCAAACTCCAGGGACATAAGGGTTTGGATGGTGGTTAGGCTTAGGGTTAAGTTTAGACTTAGGTTTTAGGTTGGCGATAAAGTCAGTCTTGAGATAAGCTATGGTTAAGTTTAGAGTCAAGATTAGAGTATGTGCTAGCTGTAGGGTTACGGATTAGGTTAACATTAGGGCTATGAGTTTGTGCTATGGTTAGGGCACGAAAATACTTACCCTGCCCAGAATCACGCGCAGAACCAACCTTATTACTTGAATGGGGCGTTCCAATTCCCGTGTCCTATTTATGTTACACTGCTACAACTACTAGTAAATTTACTCAGGAGGCCTAGATACTAACTACCCAGTCGTGTTATGGAGGAGAAAGGGAAACAACTTTAGGAGGCTGTGGCGATCTGCTTCCGCGATCACTGCCGCCAACATTGACTCATCATGCCTTTGCCTGACAAACCTTGCGCATTCGCGCTTGGCAACGTTTATCTCACGCTCTCGGTCCACTCGCTGCTGGCGCCATCCGCATTGTCCTTCTGTCAGCCTTACACTCCTGGACGGTTCGCTGCTGGAGTCGCGCGAGTCTTCGCCCTAGCCTCTCGGGGACCCATAGCCAAGCAAGCGGCATCAGTATGAGTATCAGTATATTTGAGGGAGATGAAGGAGAAGAAGGAGAATTAGTAGTAGTGGTAGTAGTAGTAGTAATAGTAGTAGTAGTAGTAGTAGTAGTAGTAGTAGTATCAGTATATTTGAGGGAGATGAAGGAGAAGAAGGAGAATTAGTAGTAGTAGTAGTAGTAGTAGTAGTAGTAGTAGTAGTAGTAGTAGTAGTAGTAGTAGTAGTAGTAGTAGTAGTAGTAGTAGTAGTAGTAGTAGTATCAGTATCAGTATATTTGAGGAATATGTAGGTGAGTCACCTTTGAATTCCCTATTTGTACATGCGAGTTGTGGTACCAAAAATAGTATCTCGATATGTTGGCGAGGCCAATTGATATGAGCAAACTGGGTGGAAAATAGTTAAAAAGAGCAGACAGTGACAAAAAACTCCCGGTTATATTTAGGAGAAAAAAACTGTCACCCTTGGGGTGAGGGTTCAATGGGGAGCATCGCGGAGGTCACATGAATCAGCACCGAAGTGCGGAAGGTGCAGCCAGATGCTCCCTTGCTGCTTGCAGAGTCCGTTGAGTGATTTAAAAGGCGGAAATATATGTCCAGATCATCCTCGGTCCATTGCGGTTCGAACCAAGGGAGAACGTTCATACACCTCATGGACGACGGTCGCCAGGTCCAGCTGATGCGAATACTCACGGTGTCACCAAGGTGTGCAAATAAGTTAAGCAGCGAAGACCTCGAGGACCCCAGCATGGGAAATAATGGGAGAATGCAAGCCCTCGAACGAAAATAACAAACATAAAGAAATGTTACTCAAATATAGCTAGTAGTATCATAAATGCCTTATTTTATGACGTCACACTTGCAGCTAGTGCAGTTAGTGTTGTAGCTCGCACCATTATATCGATCTAACTTTCGCGTAAAAACCTCCAAGGAGTCCGACATAACAACATCCAGAGGAAGACTATTCCAAGCTTCGACTACTCTTTTGGAGACGATGTACTTCCGAGTGTCTAGCCTTGCTCCAGTCACACGTAATTTGAGAGGATGACCTCTCAAGTTCGTTGTTTTTGCTAACTCGAAGAAATCCCCTGGGACGAGACAACAGTCCTGGACGCGTAGTATGCGGAATGTTAGTATCAGGTCCCCCCGAAGCTGTCTATAGTGCAAGGGAAAGAGATTGAGACTCGACAACCGTGTTGCATAAGGCTGTGAGCCATGTCCAAGGACATGTTTGGTTGCTCGCCTTTGGACCTTTTCGAGAATGTTGACGTCCTTCGCCGTACAGGGTCTCCAAGCTTGGATAATGCACTCCAACTGCGGCCGCACAAATGTTCCGAAGACTTGAGCGAAACAGTCGGTAGTGAAGGCTGCAAAAGCTCATTTAACGAGGTACAGAATCGACATGGCTGACTTCGCTACCTTTGCGCAATGTAGGGAGGGTTTAAGCGAAAGCGTGATCCAGACTCCAAGGTCCTTTTGGACATCCACTTCTTTCAGTGGAATGCCGTTCAGACTGTAAACCGTACGGTTCGAAGGATTGCTTTTCCCGACTCGTATAATGTTGCACTTGCTCTCATTAAACGGCAAGAGCCAGTCATGTAACCATTTCTGGATTCGATTTAAGTTGGCCTGCAAGTTCTCTTCGTCAGCCGCAGTTTGAATGACGCGCCAACATTTGAGATCAATGGCAAACATGGCAATATCGCAGTCCAGTTCATTGGCAAAATCGTTGATGTAGACATTGAACAAAATAGGGCCGAGAACAGAGCCTTGGGGAACACCACACTAAACCTCAACCTTGTTCGACTGTTTTTCGCTGATATGGACAGTTTGTGAGCGGCCAGTTAAGAAGTTTTCTATCCATGTCAGAAGTCTACCTCTTACTGCGGTTGAGTTTATAAAGAAGGCGGTGGTGCGGAACGCTATCAAAAGCCTTTTTGAAGTCGATATAGACTGCGTGCACCGTATTTCCTCTATCGACCGCCTCAGTCCAATGTTCTAAACAGTAGAGGAAATTTGTGATGCAGGACCTTGGAAAGCAGATTGTTATGTTCTAGGAACTGCATTAGTTGTTGCTTAATTATTTTTTCCATGATTTTGCAGCAAACTGAAGTTATGATGACCGGTCGATAATTGTTTGCAGAGACCCGGCTTCCACCCTTATAGAGCGGCGTAATCCATGCGGAGTTCCAGTCAACTGGTAGACTTCCAGTCTGGAAGTATGTTTGGAAAAGCCTAAAGAGTAGTTTTACCAGTTCTCTCGAGAGGTCTTTCAACAGCTTAGCAGGTACTTCATCGGGACACGGTGACTTAGATTACTTTAACCCCAAAAGTTTCCGGAGGAAAATAGTCTCGGTGAAATGAAACGTCTGGAATATTGTATCCATTTCGAAGCCATCGGTAGGGTAATCGTATCTCGTTTCTTTTGTGGAAACAGATTAGAAAAATTCCGAAACGTGCTCAGCTTTCGCACCGTCTTCAGTAAGGTCTATGCCATCGGTGGTCCTCAGCAGGGGTATCCGATCCTTGTTCCATGTATTCTGCCTGAGGTAACCGTAAAACAGTTTCGGGTTCACGGTGGCCCTGTTCAGCAGGTCCACTTTTGAAAGCCTGTCTTGTTCTAAAAATAAGGCCCTTGAACCGATTTCTCTGCATTTTGTACGCAGTTAGAGATGCAGGAGTTCCGTACGCCAGCGATTTTTTCACAATCTCTGCTTTTTGTTTACTTCGATTTTTAAGGCCTGCATAAGCCATCGCGGTCTGTTGATTAACAGTTTTCTCAAAATCGAACAGTGATTTTCGAGGAGCCTGTGCAGTATGTCATGGAACGTTTCCCAGTCCTCGGTTATGTTTCCAAAGAATAAAGGTTTCCGCTGAGTGCGCATGAGGAGGCAAGCGTGCTGTCCGTAAATAGGGCAGCTCGGACATCCCAGAAGGCTGCCGAACTCCACTTATGGGTCACGGTTTTATTTTAGTGGGAGAGCGACCCGAGTTAGCCTGGGCCGCCTACGGGGTTGCTGTCGCCCCCACCATAGGACTATTTGAGTGGGGGGGGAGGTAGGATGTTCGGGAATCAGACATACCGCGTGTGGAGGCACACACAACACCGGTGACCCTCAGCTGGTTTATCCTGCCGGTCATGACGGTTGCCCGGGATGTTGCCGCTGGGAAGAACCCAACTTTGAGGAGCCACAGGTGAGAGTTGGATACCAGTTAGAGGCGGCCACAGAAGCATTCACCACCTGTACGAGACAAATGGAGCGACCAAATGCAAGCTATGTGGTGCTGCCCCCAACTAGTTCCCCTACACCCCTCTTATACCCCTACACCCCACATACATACAAACATACATACATACATAAATAGAGAAAGCTGGGGGACACACTGAGGAGCCGAACCCCTCGTTGCTGTTTCACGCAGCAGCAGAAACATCGGCGAAACACGTGTCTGTGCTTTTAGCTAGTACCTATGTCGGAAGTACGGTATAACGTCTTTATATATATATATATGACAATGACGTTATACCGTACTTCCGACATAGATACTTACTAAAAGCCCAGACACGTGTTTCGCCGATGTTTCTGCTACTGTGTGACACAGCAACGAGGGGTTCGGCTCCTCAGTGAGTCCCCAGCGTTTCTACGCGGTTTCTGGTATATGGACTCCAGAGAATAATCGGGTGAAATAATTTCTGAAATTATTAAGTGCAGGACATGAGTCAGGTGATTCGGACATGACTTTTTAGGGTCAGACCCGAAATTTCAATGAACATTTGGGTCGAAGACAATCAACCACTGTGGAATAACCACGTAATGCCCATTCTACAAACAAGTAGTACTACCCGATTATTCTCTGGAGTCCATATACCAGAAACCGCATAGAGAACGCTGGGGACCCACTGAGGAGCCGAACCCCTCGTTGCTGTGTCACACAGCAGCAGAAACATCGGCGAAACACGTGTCTGGGCTTTTAGTAAGTATCTATGTCGGAAGTACGGTATAACGTCATTGTCATATAAGATTCATACTACTTGTAGTACTACTTGTTTGTAGAATGGGCATTACGTGGTTATTCCACAGTGGTTGATTGTCTTCGACCCAAATGTTCATTGAAATTTCGGGTCTGACCCTAAAAAGTCATGTCCGAATCACCTGACTCCATGTCCTGCACTTAATAATTTTAGAAATTATTTACCCGATATATATATATATATATATATATATATATATATATATATATATATAGAGAGAGAGAGCAAAGATATGTTGCTAAGCGTACAACAGGCAAGACATAGACAGCTGTTTCACGGTCGTTACCGCTCATCAGTACGTCATATGCCTTGTGCATTGAGGTACATAAACAATTCAAACAAGTGCGTAACACTCACTGATGTGGTTAGGATCTCACTCGATCCCATTTGTCCGTCCGCCCGCCAGCTTGCTACCGGTGAAAAAACGAACGTTGTGTCATAGGACACATACCACATATAGAGCAAAGATATGTTGCTAAGCGTGCAACAGGCAAAACGGAGACAGCTGTTTCACGGTAGTTACCGATCATCAGTACGTCATATGCCTTGTGCAGTGAGGTACATAAACAATTCAAACAAGTGCGTAACACTCACTGATGTGGTTAGGATCTCACTCGATCCCAAAATATAAATGAATATTTTGGTCGAATAAAATCAATTACCGGGGGGTAACCAAGAAATGCCCATTCGACAAACAAGTAGGGCCGCAAGTATTATGAAATGTACCGTACTTCACACAAAGACATAAGCTCAAAGCCTATGTTTCTGCTGCTGCATGAAGCAGCAACGACGTTTTTGACTCGTTGGTGTGTCCCCCAGCGATCTCTAAGAAGGTTTCTGGTATAAAGAGCCGAGAGAATAATCAGGGAAATAATTTCTGAAATTATTAATCACAGGACACGGATTCAGGATAAGCGGACATGAAATTTAGGTTCAGATCCGAAATTTCAATGAACATTTGGGTCGATGGCAATCAAACACTGTAGAGTAATCACGTAATTCCCATTCTAAAAGCAAGTATGAATCTTAGTATGAATCTTATATGGCACCGATGTTATACCGTACTTCCGACCTAGGTACTAGCTAAAAGCCCAGGCACATGTTCCGCCGATGTTTGCGCTGCCGCAACGAGGATTTCAACTCCTCAGTGGGTCCCCCAGCGTTCTCTTTGCTTTTTCTGGTAATCGAGGAATAATCGAGGAAATAATTTCTGAAATTATTATTATTATTCAGGTGATCCACGCAGGAATTTAGAGTCAGATCCGAAATATCAATGATTATTTGGGTCGAAAACAAGCAGCCAATCTGGAATAACCACGTTATACCCTTTAATTAATGAAGCAGTATGAAATGTATATGGCAAAGTTGGTTTAATGTACTCCTGACCTCAGCAGTTCGACTGTTGATTTCGACGAGGTCTACCGTATGCTCCACACCAGGCGGTGCAGGGACGGTGACTTGCGCGTGAATTAGTTTTAAGTTATAGTAGCCTTGCGCTGCAGCTACCGCACTCTCTCCTCCTCCCCCACCACAGCCCGGTGTCAAGACAGAGTCAAGAAGACCGGAGATGGGAGAGGGTGCAGGTGGCTGGCGCGGCCGGAGCCGCCCCTGGGCGTGCCACCACACCTGGCTTGGATCCCACGGAGTGGGAGTGCCATAAAGGCCACATTAAGAAGGAGCCATTGCAGCCCTGACTCTCAGTCCGCCAGTCAGCCACTCCACACAAAACAAACATTGGGCTGACCACGCGGTCCGAGTTATCCCGTCAGTTGGCAACCTTCCAAGCCACGGCTTTTAGCGCACCGTGATAGTTTCAAGCGCGTCAGATTGTTTATAGTGAAGAACATGCGCTGAGCTGTCGACCTCACTCTCTCCCCCACCCCCACCATCAGACACTGTCCGAGCCGGTCAGTTGCCTGATGTGGGAGTGGGCGCATTGGCTGACGGATCGGCGGTGGTGGGGGTAACAGGCGATGAGTAGATGGATGTGGTCTCTATGATGGTGGGAGTAAAGGAATTGTTGTCAGGAGTGAGGGTGGGGGAGTCAGAATGAGGGTTGGCCGAAATTGACGTAGAAATTGGAATTGTCGGATTTTTGGTGCATTGCGTCCGAAGATGTCCAACCAGGCCGATTCACGCGCGGAAGATGCGTTGACAGCGCGGGCATGTTGGCAGGGCCTGGGCATTGGCGGTGTTGGTCCGGGGCACTGGTGACTTTCGTGCCGCTCTTTTGGCTTTGGCGGCGGCGATCAGGTTGGCCTCATAGATTGCTGAACCAGTCTTCACTGATCTTCTCCATGCCGGTCTATCCTGGGCGAGGTCCTCCCAGGTCGCCGAGTTGATTTGCAGTTGCTTCAGCGATTTCTTCAAAGTATCCTTGTAGCGTCGTTTTTGACCTCCCTGTCGGCGAGCACCTGTAGCGACATCTCCATAGAAAAGTCGTTTGGGTAGTCGCTCGTCGTCCATTCTTACCAGGTGGCCGCTCCATCGCAGTTGCACTTGCCTCAGCATGGCATGGATGCTGAGGATTCCGATCCGCTCCAGGACTTCCGTGTCCGGGATCCTGTCTTGCCATCTCAGCTTCAGTATTCTGCGGAGGCAGCTGAGATGAAAGTGATTCAGCTTCCTGGCTTGGTTCGAGTAGACGGTCCAGGTTTCCGCTCCGTAAAGGAGTGTCGTCAAGACGACGGCCTTGTACATCTTCAGTTTGGTGTTCAGGTGAATACCGTGGTGATTCTACATGGAAGTCTGCAGCCGACCGATGGCCTGACTAGCTTTGGAGATCCGTTGGGCAACCTCGTCATCGATTCTCGTGTTGCGTGATATCGTGCTTCCTAGATAAGCGAAGGTTTCCACGTTTTTGAGTTGAGCACCATTGAAATTGATTCGAGGAGCATTGTATTCCGCCCTGGGTGGCGGCTGGTGCATGACAACCGTTTTGGCTGTACTGATTGTTAATCAAAAATTGGCGCAGCCTTCGGCGAAGAGGTCCATGCTCCTTTGCATGTCCTCCTCCGTCACGGTGTTAAAGGCGCAGTCGTCCGCGAAGAGCAAGTCATGGACTGTAGTTGTAGACACGCGCGTTGGAGCCTGCATACGCCGACTGTTGATAAGGTGCCCGTCAGTTCTGTAGGCGATGCGGATACCAGGCTGCTCATCACGGTAGGCGTCCATCAGCATAGCCGAGAACATGAGACTAAAGAGGGTGGGGGCCAGTACGCAGCCCTGCTTCACTCCGTTGGTCACTGCGAATGCTTCGGATACCGTCCCATTGTCAGTGACGCGCGCCGTCATCCCGTCATGAAGCTGACGCACCATGTGCGTGAACCGCTCAGGACAACCAAATTTCTGCATGAATTTCCACAGTCCGTCACGATTCACCGTGTCAAAGGCTTTCGTTAGATCCACGAAGGTAGTGTATAGGTGAGTTCGCATCTCCTGACACTTCTCTTGTAGCTGGCGGGTGGCGAGGATCATATCGGTTGTTCCGCAGTGTCGACGGAAGCCACATTGGCTTTCCGGGAGCAGGCCTTACTCTAGGTGACCGTTAAGACGATTGAGAAGGATACGGGCGAAGATCTTCCCGGCGATGTTGAGCAACGAGATGCCTCTGTGATTATCACAGAGTTGCCGGTTCCCCTTCCGTTTGTAGAGATGGACGATGGTCGCGTCTTTGAAATCCTGAGGAACTTGTCCTTGGCGCCACATCTCCTGGAAGAGTGTTGTGAGTTCTGCCATCAGCCGGGGCCCACCATGCTTGTAGACTTCCAGTGGGATTGCGTCGGATCCCGGCGCTTTACCGCTGGAAATCTGCTGCACGGCCCGGATGGTTTCTGGTAGGGAAGGCGGCAGATCCAGGTCATTGTTCGTGTCCACTTGAGGGAGCCGGTCAATGGCAGCATCGGGGATGGCTGATGAGCAATTAAGGACATTTCTAAAGTGCTCGGCCAAGCGCTTCAGAATTTGCGATTTCTCTGTCAGCAGTGTTGTGCCGTCAGAGCTGAGCAGCGGTGCGGACCCCTTGATACACGGGCCGTAGATGGCCTTGATGGCTTTGAAAAAGTTTTTCATTTCATTGTGGTCCGCATACCCCTGGATTTCCTCAGCCTTTCGGATCACCCAGGCATCCTGCATCTCCCGCAGCCAGTTGTTGTACAAGGCGCCGGCATCTGAAGAAGGCTGCTTTGGTGGCGTCAGTCCGAAGGTCCATGTAGGCTTTGTGTAGTCCATTCTTCTCCGCGAGTAAGTTGCTGATGTCGGCGTCATTGTCGTCAAACCAGTCCTGGTGTCGACGGTGTGCGCGTCCGAGAACATCGAGGGCGGTGGACTGGATGACATTTCGCAGTTGACACCATCGTGTCTCCACGGTAGCGTTATCATCTGGAGCATGCAGGTCCTCCAGTTTCCCGGTTATTTGGTTGCTGAAATCAAACCAGTTAGCAGGCCAATTTAATAAAAGAGTATTTAACTTACATGGCGGCCTCTTACCTTGGGGCCTTCGTCGGGGTTGCAGTCGGAGCCTCATCTGAGAAATGACGAGGCGGTGATCTGTCCAACCATCGGCATCGCGGATCGCCTTGGTTACCAGCACGTCCTGTCGATCTCGCCTCTGGACGAGAACATAGTCCAGCAGATGTCAGCGCCGCGACCGAGGGTGCATCCACGTGGCCTTCTCCCGCGTCGGAAGGCGGAAGAAGGTGTTGGTCAGCAGGAGACGGTGTTCTGCACACGTGCGCAGAAGAAGGAGGCCGTTATCGTTACAGCTACCAAGACCGTTGGGACCCAGCACTCCCTGCCAGGCAGCGTGGTCCGTCCCGACGCGGGCATTGAAGTCACCAAGGACAATTAACTTGTCCTCTTTCGGCACAGTCACCAGCAAGGCGTGCAGGTCCTCGTAGAATTTGTCCTTCGCCGCATCAGAGCTCTTCATTGGGGGAGCCTAGGCGCTGATGATGGTGGCGAACTGGTCTCCCCGAAGAGGCAGGCGGAGGCTCATCAGGCGATCATTGATACCCTGCGGCAGACAGGGCAGACGTTCTATGAATTCGTTACGGATGGCAAAGGCAACACCAGCGTCACGTCGCTCTGCCTTTGGCCGACCGCTCCAGAAGAAGGTGTAGCCGGCCCCAACCTCCTCCAGCT
The DNA here is from genome assembly GCA_017591395.1 of Schistocephalus solidus. NCBI lineage: Eukaryota > Metazoa > Platyhelminthes > Cestoda > Diphyllobothriidea > Diphyllobothriidae > Schistocephalus > Schistocephalus solidus. The sequence goes on from WEDG01004605.1 coordinate 43,930, forward strand.
GACCCTGCTCAGAGAATCGGGTCTCGCTGAGAGCAGCATTGCCCACCTTGTAGCGCGCCATTTCCCGAGTGAATAGCGCCGTCCTCCATTCCGGCTGGTTGCTCCTAGGATTATCTAAAAGGGGAACGAACATTCCAGGCTGCTAGTGTGAATGGAGTCACCCGAGCAGCCTGGAGAGTATGGCGAGGGGGATGGGGACGGGGGGTATTGTTGTTTGTTTGAGTTTTACGACCGCGTAGTTTGCGATCTGCAAGCCGCGGCCAGCTGCAGAAGACGTGAGACCCAGCACTTTTTTAGGGCACATTTTCTAGCCCCTTCCTCCGCGAGGAGGCAAGCAGTGCTATCCCTAAATAGGGCTGCTTGGACATCCCAGATGGCTGCCGAACTCCACTATGGGTCACGGATTTGTTTTAGTGGGAGAACGACCCGAGTTAGTCTGGGCCGCCTACGGGGTTGCTGTCGCCCCCACCGTAGGACTTTTTGAGAGAGGGGAGGTGGGAAGTTCGGGAGTCAGACATACCGGGTGTGGAGGCACACACAACACAGGAGACCCTTTCCTGGTTTAGCCCGCCGGTCGTGACGGTTGCCCGGGGTGTGGCCGCTGGGAACAACCCAACTTCGAGGAGCCACAGGTGAGAGTTGGGTACCAGTTAGAGGCGGCCACAGGAGCATTCACCACATGTACGAGACAAATGGAGCGACCAAATGCAAGCTGTGTGGTGCTGCCCATAACTAGTACCCATACACCCCAACTCCTGACCTAGTTACTAGCTAAAAGCCCAGAAACCTGTTTTGCCGATGTCTCTGCTGCTGCATGACGCAACAACGAGGCGTTCGGCTCCTCTAAGCGGGTTCTGGTACAGGGATTCGAGATAATATTTGGGGAAATTATATCTGAAATTATTAAGATCGGGACATGGAGGCAGGTTACACGTACATGCGTGTTTAGGGTCAGATCGGAAATTTCAATGGATACTTTTGTCGAACACAATCAACAATTGTGGAATAACCAAGTAATACCCATTCTAAAAACAAGTAATACTACAAGTATTAAGAGGTTTATATGGCAAAAATGGTTTACCGTGCGCCCGACATAGGTACTAGCTTAAAGCCCAGATACGTGTTTCGCAGATGTTTCTGCTGCTACAGGACGCAGCAACGAGGGGTTCGGTTCCTCCGTGGGTCCCCCAGCGTGCTCTATGCGGTTTCTGGTATATGGACTCCAGAGAATAATTGGGGGAGTAATTTCTGAAATTATTAAGTGCAGGACACTGGATCGGGTGATCTTGACATGACTTTTTATTGTGAAACCGAAGCTTCAATGAACTTTTGCTTCGAAGACTAAAAAAATTTGTGGAATAACCAAGTTATGCCCGTTCTAAAAACAAAAAGTACTACATGTAGTATGAAGTCCGTATGTTATATGAAGTATGATGATTTTAATGCTTAGATTACTATCGTTTTGGTCGAGACAGTGAGATCGGAACCCCCACTTCCTGGGGCCTGGTGCTAATTTCCAGACACATTAAGGTAACTTTTAAGGTTATGGTTAGGGTAAGTGTTAAGGCAGTGTTCAGGTTGAGAATTGGAGTCAAGTTTAGAGAGGTTAAGGTTTGGCTTAGGGGTGGTGTTATGAGTAGGTTTATGTGCGGAGTTTATTTACCCTTCCTTGAACTTTGTGCCAGACCGCCTGCCTTACCGGGGGTTCCCACCTCACGTATTCTTATCATGCATTCACAGGGAGATTTGTGTCCAACGAAAAGGCTTATTGTTAGTAAAATCCATCATCTCGGATGGAGAAGGATGGTGGTGAATTACTTCACCGGAAACAGCTGTCGGTGGTCCAAGCATCGTCATTGCATGTTGCGACCGTTTGTCCCGCTGACTGGTGGAAGCAGGTATGGTCATTTATACGTGAATAAATTTGTATTGATAGTAGAATTGCACTAAAACAACCACAATCTCTCTCTCTCTTCTCTCGTCTACCTTAGCTCGATATCAAGCTAGACTTGAGAAGACTGATGCCGTTATCAGTTCAGTAACAGACCAAGCTAAACAGTTCTTCTACATGTGTCACACACGCCCGGTCCACGAAAGGTTGGCCGGGACATTCCTTCTGACGTGCTCTATTTCTTGATAAATCTAAAATTCGTTTGACGCACTTGTGAAATACTCAGTGGCCTCGGTGGGATTCGAACCCTCGCCAGCAAGGGGAAGGCTTCAGTGCAGCCAACGCTCTAGCCAACTGAGCTGCGAGGCCCCACCGGGAGCCATGAGTTTAATCACACTTGGCTAGAGCGTTGGCTGTATTGAAGTGTTCCCCTTGGTGGCGTGGGTTCAAATCCCACCGAATATTTCACAATTGGCACAAACGAATTATTTAAATTTGCCAAAATCCTCTAATAATTAATTGTGCCTGGTAGTCATCTGGTGGATTCTAGGTTGATTGCTTAGTAAATCCAGTTAGGGCAGGCAGCTTACTGTACCAGAATTGGTGGATTACATACGTTGCAGTAGGCTGGGCAGGTAAGTTGACCCAAGTGTGATTAAACTCATGGCACCCAGTGGGGCCTCGTAGCTCAGTTGGCTGGAGCGTTGGCTATACTGAAGCCTTTCCGATGCTGGCGTGGATTTGAATCCAACCGAGGCCACCAAGTTTTTTCACAAGTGGGTTTGCAGGGGTTGAAGCAGTGGTTGTACTCAGAGCCCTACAATCATCACGACCTGTTCCTTGTAAGTAGAGAAGAGGAAAAACCAGTGGGATTTTTGTATTCTGTACAGTAACTCAGTCGGGGTCAGAGACCCCGACTCTCTCGGAGCATGCGCGCGTACCTGTCCGTTAGCGTGACGTGGGCGTGAGTGAATAAACGTCACGTGAGAGTGAATCACTGGCGGCTTGATCAGTTGATAGGGTGATAGCGGTTGGTGGTGCCTGTGATTGGCATGACTGTCTCAGAGGCTGTGTGCGTTCGGTTCGGCAGATCGAGAAGTGCCTTCAAGTGACTTCGTGCGCAGCGTGGGCGCGAAGGTGGAAGGCGCTACAGGTTAAACGGATTATTCAACTCTGCCAAAATCCTCCACTAAATCTAAAATTCTCTAACTCAGTCAGAAAGCGGGGAACAATTACTCGCCGATACGAAGGTCTGCTTTAACATACTGACCAACCACAACCAATACTTGTCAAATCCAACTCTATCAAATACGAAATGGATATTGTGGTTGCTTCAGGGAGGATGCGACTTGTTCACCACATAAGCGAAGACTAACTGCTAGTTCAGTTAATAAATTGTAGTGTATCGGCATGCGACTGACTAAAAACTCATGCAAATTGACCGCTCACCACGCCGTTGCATGACCTTGAGGCAGTGGGCCTTGAGCCAGGATGCCAAGCATAGTACTATTGGCTGTCAGTAACAAATTTTCTGTCAGACGACGGTATGGTATCTTTTGATGTTGCGTCCCTCTTTACTTCTAGTCCACAGAGTCTGGCATTCCACGGTGCCAACTGATTGAGGTGCCCAGCTTAAGTCCACCCTATTCATAGCCCTCCCAAACTTTCTTGGCTGTACGCGCATGCGTACCAGCTTCCAACGGCACGTTTGAGCGTTTTCACCACCAACTCAAGAGCGCCCAGTGTTTTAAAATTTATCCATCGAAATGGTTGGACGACCTGCCTCTGGAGCTCTTTGCCATTCACGCGACACTGAAGTCGGGTCTAGACGGTGGAGCAGCCACATTGGTTTTTGACACTACCTATGCCTATCAAGCCATATGGTCACCCTAATCTCCGCCGATGTCGAGCAGAGGCCCAAAAACTCTACGCTGTCTGCGGCAATTTGTGGGTATAAGAAAGAATAATTTTAAGCCTATTTTCTGTACAAAATATTTGAAAGGGTATTTAATGGCAATGACAAACATTCATACTACTTACGCAGTCAGTAGATGATCGAAAAGACGCTCTTTCAAAGTCCAGCATCCTCACCTGACTGAAATAGCTGGGGATTAGGCTGCACAATTATTAATATAGCATCTCTACGTAAATAATCTTTTTTAAATGAAAACACATTTTCAAACTTCAGCTAGCACTGCACGAGAGTGAGGATATACTGAACTTCAACAGGTTTACGTCCCCAAACCAAAGGACTTGCACCGTTGCTCACTTTCCGAGGGAACAAACACGCCTGATGGAGAAATTACAAATTCTGGAGCACTGGGAAAAGCACTTTAGATGCGTTCACAATCAGCCATCCAAATCCCAGGAACCGACATTAACCAGTTCCCTTGAATGCTGTCGTGGACCTCGAACTTCTGCCCTCGCTGCCGAAGATGACCTCAGCATGCGTGTTCATACCTGACGTAGTCGCGCTACAGTTTCAAAGCAGAAACCTAGCTAATTGTCTGAGACCTCCTTCCCCACACTCCCCCTACCCCACTACCTCCTCCCCCTTCCCCACCCATGATAGCACTAGACTGCTCTCTAAACCCCTTCAACCCTCTACCCCATATTGCTTTTCTCTACCCTGATGATGAAAAATCGAAAGCGTACGTTCGATAAATTTGACTTCTTAACTCTCATAACGTTAAACTAGATATCCAGCAGCAAAGCATCCGTCACTGACTCATTTCCAACTGAATTCTGTAGATATAGCGGCCCTCGGTTCTTTGCCAAACTCAATTCACTTTTCCAAGAGATACAGAGACTAGGTATTATACCACAAGACTTCAGAGAAGCCAATATCTTCCACCTAAAAAGTGCAAGATGGACTTGCGAATCCCTGACAACCCTTTCCTTCTGAACATCGCAGGAAAACGTTCTCACAAGACCTACCAAATCATCTGAACCATAACCCGTAGCAGAGATTTCTCTCAGAATTCAAAATGTGGATTCCGAAAACACCGCAAGACCATAGACATGAGCTTTGCAGCCAGCTAACTATGAGAGAAATACCTGGAAATGCGGACCACTCGTATACCACCTGTGTGGATTATACAGAAATCTTCGATAAAGTTTTGAAAAACGCCTACACCGCCACGAAGACGGCTGCACCCAGTGAGGATACTCGTGATGCCCTGCCAGCCACCAACACTCTCCCTTCTATCAGCAATGTGCTCTAAAACCCAACCTGCACCCATTGTCATCGCATCCGCACATCACGCACTGTCCTGCTCAGTTACGTGCTTATCCATGAAAGTGAGATTGGTGGAAAATTAGGTCACCTCATGGGACTATTCCGCCATACGTGTCTCCACAAAGAGCTCGCGTAAAAAATCGCGATGCAGACCCCATCACCATATCTGGCATCGTCTGCACGAGCACAAGCCCAGATACGACATACCTAGCTTCAACAGCAAGTATGCAACGCCATTTGACCGGCGAAATATTATGTCAAAACATGCACATCTCCAACTAGTGGAAGACATATCCTTTGGTGCTTTCTGGTACATGGACTGCAGACCACGTTACATGTGGCGCCCGTAGACGAACTGTCGGCCACTGTGATCTCTCCCACAACCAGTTGGCTGACGGCTGAAGCGGAATTGAAAGAATCTCGCATCCATCCCCAAAGAAAATGCGCTGGAATCTATCACGACGCTCCATGACTCATGGCCTAAAGGACTGAGAGCCAGGCTTCAGTGACCATTTCTTGATGTTGGTATTATGGCATTCTCACTGATGTGAGGTCCGATTAGTCATTCTCGTAGCCTGGTATAGGGAAAGAGATCTCGCATGGCAATCGTAGATGAGTTGTTCTGTTTTGTCAGCCACTGTACCCGAGTACAACTCCAGCAGACTTGGCTTGCCATCGAAACAAGGTGACTGAGGGAGGAGAGCGTGTGGTGTATACTGTGCAAGCCTACTAGTACTAAAAACGAATTCACGCGCAAACCGTCGTCCCTGCGTCCGGCATACCATGCGGCACACGATGGACACCGCCATCTGCGACGGTCGAAATGGTACCATTTTCCGGCGACCGCCACCTTGGAAGCATATTCAGTCTCTGCAAAATTTGAGCTATGGGTGTTCTAGAGCAAATTTCGTGGGTCCTATGTAACGGCAACAAATTTATCAACACAGCCACCTTTTTGGAATTACAGCGCCGAGAACTCTTATCGTTAAATTAGCTAGAAGTGACCTTATAGGGACGCCTCTTGGTTGCGGATCATATTTCCAGATGGAGTACCGTTCGTTTCGTTACCTCGTCTTTTGCCATTTTTACTCCTTATAGGTGGCGTGGGAACTGATCTGATTACCCTAACGGAGGATCCCAGGTTCCTCGTCACTGCTTAGTGATGGCCACGTGAATAAAACGTTACTTGGCGCACCAAATAGAGATCCAACAGGCCGCTGTGAAAAACCAATGCTGTTAACTTTCGAAGACCATGCATTGTGGTTATTGTTGGCTCATCCGATCAAAGGATTTGACGGGGACACGTGAGACTAATGACCCGCCTATTAGGCATTTAAGTACTTTATAAAAGCAAGAATTCACCTAGTGCTGTATCATCAGCCGGCGGCTTAAATGAGACAACGTACGTAATCGCAATAAAGCTAGCCTTGATCAGAACTTCACTTGAAACTCAGCTGTTTCCAAGTAGAACGATTAAGTTGGCACATTTTAAAGTGGAGTTAGTGCCTATCTGCATCAGAAGACAGTGCTGACAACTCACTTTAGCTCTTCTAAGGTTCACATAGTACTATCTGATCCTACTCTATGAGGATTTTCGAAGATAATTCGAGTCTGATAGATAGTACTGGATGGTTCTACGTGGCACAGTCCTCCCTGTCACGGTTAGACCACTTGGTTATCGGCTTAAAACATTCCAGGCAAGTGTTTCTTAACATGCGGTTGTCGAGTTGCGAACTCAACTACGGCCATGTATGCACACGACCCTTCTTGCGCGGAGGCTTTCATTTCTTTCATTATCAGCTAACTGACAGGTTCGGACAGATTACCAGTGCACGGAAGAGAGACCCGTGCTCATGACGGATCGGTTCAGTCCTTATTATGATAAAGTGAATGCGATCGATGACCTCATGATAGGCGAAAATTCGAAGCTTAGAGGGCTGCCAAGTAACAGAATGACTCAAACATACCCAGGATTGAGGGCGAAGTCACAATCACCCCTTCTTACCGTTAGACTTTGTATGATGGCTGGTGTATGCGCAGTTGGGGACCAATTCGGACACCACACGAATGCGGGATAGTCAGCCTTTTAAACTACTGCGCCCACGGCTAGTATGACTCATCGGAACGGAGTGTGGGAAAGAGATTTAGAGCAGGATTGTCCCGCGCTTAAAAACAGAATCCGGAAGTCTTAGTGGGCGAAGGTAAAGGTAGTATGCACCGTGAGTCAAAAGCAAAAAATTTAACGGCATGACGAACCGACTACGCTAAGCACTATCGAAATTCGACGTTAAAGATCACAGATACTACGCATCTGAAATTTACGACTCGAGTTTACCCTCGTTTTTACATGAACTTCAACGCCACCGTACAGTTACGGAAGCACACCGCATACGCCTCTCTTGTTTTAGAACGTCGCAGGTAAAACCTAGACGAGGACGATAAAGCAACCCTGTCTAGCAAGGAAGTCATATCTCCTTTGTGATGGTAAGTTTAACAGTACCGAGTGATGCCAACGACACCCATTCCACAAGCTCGATTAAAGCATGCGCGTCCTATAGACGACAACGGCAACTTAAGTCGCTTGGGTTCCTCTGCCCACATTTAGGAACACAAGTTAGCAGAATTACATCAATTAAAACAGGAGAGTTGCAGCCAGCGGATCCACATGAAATGGAATAAATCTGCTACTGACAACCAGTGAAGGCCAGGCTAGCGAATTTATAAAGCCTCATTGTTCCATTTGTTCAAATAACTTTCGAAGTAGATTTTTCAAACGAGCAAATCTGCGGAACACCAAGTTGACTTGTTACGAACTCCGGTAAAAACTGGAAAAGGGGAAGGCGTTGAAATTAAGCTGCCGTACCACAGAAATGAAAAACTAATTCAAAGAAGCTCGTTAAAGATGCGTTGTTAATAAAGAAATCTCGACTTGCTTGTAGCCCCCAATGAGCCTTTAACACCCAATTAGCACTAAATCCATTGATAGCTGCATTTAAAAAGTGCATCGAGGTAAGGAAATAATTCAATAGAAAGCACCAAACGGGACAGCAAGATACAAAGAAATTCTTAAACGAACACGGAAGGAGATACGGATGCGATTGAAAGGGCAAAATGGGAAACCGAGTTTAGAGCTGCACTGGAATTCGGCGATGCATTCCATTTTAGGAGATAAAAGACCGTAAGCTGTGTAAAATTTAAACGGAACAGTCACCGAAAATGTGACGGAGAAGTGTAGCCACCCAACTAATTGAATTAGGGAAATGCTAGCCTGCTAGATCAGTTTTATGCCCCATAAGTCAAAACAGAAAAGTGCTGCCATCAGTATTAGTAAATATTAAATGATCTATACAACCAGCGAGGCAGAAACCGTCGCCAGTAATCGATGTGCTAAACCAATTTTAAAAACAAACGGACAAAGCTAGTCAAGACGACTTCTGCGTAATTTCTTTTGGTACAGGAGTTCCACCACGTCCGAAGGCTTGATTAATTTCTCAGCTTCCACATCAGGAATTTCCAAACCTGAAATGGAAGTTGAAGAGTGAAGGATAATGCCTCTTTAATTGACCAAGAGGAACGTTTGCGCGAGAGCTAATCGACAACCGGATAACAGGTATCCTTTTAGCCTCCACTCATATGGCAGTATAATGGATGTCTGATTGCCACGACTTCAAACAACCAACCAAGCTATTGCTTTCTCTGCATACAAAATAATATTGGTGGACAAAAGCTGAGGCCCGATGAACATAAATTAACACTATTCACCGCACGTACTTCCGGCATAACTACAAACATTATTGAGTTGACCTTCCGACGACGACTTTAAAACCAACTGGTCACGACATCCTGATCTATTGAATATAACCAATATGGCTTTGGTATGGCAAACCAATGTGTGGTCAAAAATAACAAGGTTCTCAAAAGGGATCCTGTCCTCGTTCGTACATGTCTAACAGTTCACCTATAAAAAGTTCGGAATAGACCCAGCAACATGTTGCAAAAGTACATGAGATTACAACAACCGAGGATGTGAAAAATAAACAGCGATGCACTTTACACACTGAACCGGTTTGAAGGGCTCCAGAACCCAGGAGAGCGATGCTTCAGTGGTTAAATATGCTCAAAAACCAAAGATTCCTGCCCAAGCAGCCCGAACCCGAAATGATGAATGCTTTCTGCCGCCTTCCTGTAGGATGAAGATAGTCGACAATAAAGGTACACAAGGACAAAGGGAAAGAAGCAGCAACTTCTACAGACGACCTCAGACGTCACCCGAAACTCATAAGTGAAAAATTTATTGGAAATGTCCGTTGTAAGTTCCGTTTATCGTTAGACGCGAACGGTGCGTATGAGAACGTTACCACTAAGAGGTCAGAAAAGTATAGCGTCGGTGTGAGCCCTTCATGCGCATCTGAGGATCGATGACATATATGTTCTAGAGTTAAATTCAGGTTTTGTCAGGTGTACGCTGTGACATGGAAATCGAAAAGACCCCGTGGTCATGCAAACAGGAAATGACGGAGCGTGGTCACTGCTGAGGCTCATAATAACGGCATCGATCTGGTGTTCTCGTCTTGTGAATGTCGAAAAACCACGAAGGGATGAGATCTTGGCCCTACCAATTACCACTAGAGACAGCAAATCACATTAACTACGGAGGCATTTCACGCAAAAACTACAGATGCTCGTGTTGCCGTTTATAACAGAAGTTTTCGACAGTTCAATATTCGGGTAGACGCTCGACAAGGACACATCTTTTTGCACGCCCGACCTAGCCCAGTACGGATCCCACTTAGAGAAAATGAAGGTCCACATAATCAAGTTTAGAGTACGCACGCTGACTAACTGCAGCTACTTTGGAGATATCCAGCTAATAGCAACAGCCTACGAAAGTCTACACAAGATAGTATTTCAAGTAAACGAAATGGATCAGAATATCGATTATCACTGCAAAAAGTATGTAGTTTAGACGTTTTTTCTGAGAGGTAAACACAAGCCAAAACTGATATTTCTAAGAATGTCGATTGGTTAAGATAAATTGGGGATAACACTGTCACCAGTGAAGGCATCTATTCCCCGCTGCACATACAAATTAGTTCAAAGAGTAGTGTAAACCACGCCTCTATTTCGTATGTGTTGAGCCGTACGTGGAGGGGCACTCGTAGACTCATGTCAACTAGCGACAATCGAGGGACTAAGAAAAGGGACTTAGTTTGTATTGCGGAATGAGCCTACTGGTAGTAGCATGGCAAGTGGTTCACCCCAGCGTTCTGTTTTCGGGCGACAGTTAAGAAAAAAAGAGGTAGGTACCGACACGTGACAGTTTTTCGTACCTGTGCTAAACTAGAGACTAGTTTGGTGATACTTATAGCCGTCCCAAAAGAGACGCATGCCTCTATACTATAAAGTATGACGATGGTGTGAAATTTATGGAAAAGAATAAGTTGAAGTCAGCAAGAACAGTCGATATCTGTTCGGGATACGTCGCAACTATGTACAAAAATCGTGGCGGTTTCACCCTTTTCAGGACCCTGACACAATTTCTCCGAGCTACACAAGCACGAACGTGCAGGCAATTGCAGGTCCGTGACGTGGAAACAAAAAGTTATGACGACGGTATTTGAGAAGCTAAACGCGGTGAGTAGTTTAGAGTAAACCGTGGCAAAAAGTAAAAACATACCAAACTCATTTTCCAGCTCCATTATAACTTCAATGTGATCAAGGCTGTCGAGACCAAGATCCTTCATAAAATGAGAGTCGAGAGTTATCTACTACGTGAGTGTGATCAACGAAAAGTACTTTCTCCGGATTGATTTTATCGTAGGACTTGCATACATTCAGCACACGCTCCTCGATGCCTGCGCGATCCACATCAGTGGAAAACGCCTTATAAGCGTTTGTCAACACAGCATTACAGCGGTAAGAAACAGCCCGCGTAAATGGGGCAGGGAAACCGACACCCCGAAGGGATCGCGCAAAAGACCACAAGGGCAGCTACCTTACTCGCCATTTGCACATTCAAACAAAATGTAGTAACTATAAGAATTTTTTTATAATTAACTTAAATATTATCTTCAAAAAACTTATTGATCAGAATGTTATGATGCGTTTGTTTGATAGTTTAATTTCTAATGGTACATTTTTAAAAGAGAAAACAAAACACTGGCAACCGTGCGATAACTTATAACATGCACCTGAGACACACCAAAACATTGATAGCTCCACAGTGTGCAGAAGCAAAGATCGCCGCGATTGCATGGGCACCAAACAATAAGAAACTTGCCGTGTGTGGGAGTGACCGCATTATTGTACTTTTTGATGAACAAGGAGAACGCAGGGAGAGGTTCTCTACGAAGCCAAGTGACCCAAACGCCTCAAAGAAAAGCTACGTCGTGACTGGCCTCGCCTTTTCTGCAAATTCCACAAAACTTGCTGTTGCGCAGTCTGATAATATCGTCTTTGTTTATAAGCTTGGTGAGAACTGGGATGAGAAAAAATTGATCTGTAATAAGTTTCCACAACAAAGCCCTGTTACCTGCATTATCTGGCCTGCAGATCAGCCGATTATCTGTGGACTTGCTGATGGAAAGGTGCGATCAGCTAATCCTAAGACGAATAAGTCATCGACCATATACAATGCGGCGTCGTACACCGTTGCACTCGCCTCGAATTTATCAGGAAAGGGATTTATTTCTGGCCATGCGGACGGTAAAGTAGTGCGTTACTTCTTTGACGATGAAGGATCTGGAGATTCACAGGGGAAATAGTTACTCACTCTGTACCTCCTTTTGCATTGGCTTGGAGTGGCTCTGCTATTTTTGCTGCTGGTTGTGATAGACGAATTTTTATTTACGGACGAGATGGAAAAGTTCAACAGCAGTTTGACTATTCAAAAGATGTATCAGAAAAAGAGTTCACAATAGCTGCTTGCAGCCCAAGTGGTCAAGCAGTTGCTGTTGGTAGTTATAACAAAGTAAGAATATTCACATGGAGCCCTCGAAAAAGCACATGGGAAGAGGGTTCACCAAAAGTCATAAAAAATTACTACACTGTTACGGCAATGAGTTGGAAAAAAAGATGGCTCAAATCTCACTATCGGTAACATTTGCGGAAGCCTTGATCAGTTTGACTGCTGTATGAAAAAGAAAATCTGCAAAAACATCTTTGAAATGAACTATGTCGGACCGAGTCAAGTTATTGTTCTCAACAAAAAAAAACAAACGACAAAATTGTTTTGCGATCTAATTATGGATATGAAATCGACGATGTTAAAATAATGGGTAATGACAAATACCTCGTTGCCCACACATCGGACACACTTATGCTTGGTGACATGCAAAAGAACCTCTTAAGTGAAGTGGACTGGAAACAGAAGGGAATAAAGAACAATATTATTTTTACGAATCCAAACTTCTGTGTTATCTTTGGATCTGGAGAGCTCTTCGTCATCGAGTATGGCTCAAATGAAATCCTTGGATCCGTTCGGACCGAACACTTAAACCCATATCTTTTTAGCATAAGAATAAACGCTCGAAAATGTAGCAAATCTCCACCTTGCAAAAAGATAGCTTATCTTCTGGATCCCAAAACGATCAATCTGATGGATTTGATTAGTGGAGTAACAATTGGCCATTACTGTCATGATATTATTATCGATTGGCTTGAGTTGAGTGAAACTGCAGCTCGTCTATTATTCAGAGACAAGAAACATCAGCTGTTTTTAGTAGACGGTGAGACCTTCAAGGCATCTATACTGCTGCCATTCTGTTCCTACGTTCAATGGGTACCACAAAGTGATGTTGTAGTGGCCCAGTCCAAAGAAAACATATGCATCTGGTATAACATAGAAGCCATTGATCGGATCTCAAATATACCTCTTAAAGGTGGAGACATTGTTGATATTGAACGCAAAAATGGGCGAACGGATATAGTAGTGACTGAGGGCATGACAATAATTCGTCATGCTCTAGACAACGGTTTGATTGAATTTGGAACCGCCATGGATGATGAAGATTTCGAAAGAGCAGTTTGTTTCTTGGATTCACTAGAGCTGAATGAGGAGACAGAATGTATGTGGAAAAAGCTTGCTGACAGATCCTTGAAATCTGGCAACCTTTTGGTAGCAGAGCGATCTTATGCTGCACTTGGTTTCGTAAGCAAAGCTCTGTATATTGCAGCAACAAGAAAAATGGTTGAAAAAGACCCGGAAAACAATGAATACAAAATGCATGCACGAATTCTGATCTTGGAAGGAAGGCTGAAAGAAGCTGAATCGGTATATCTTGAGAATAATGCAGTCGAGGAAGCTATTAAGATGTACACCAACCTTCGGAAATATGAGGAGGCTCTTGAGGTGATTTATATGAGTCCTTTTATTAACCTTAAACTTTTGGGGTTTCTTGAACAACCAATATACCGTGCTGATATGAGCATACTAAGTTTTTCGCACCAATGATGAATGCGTTTTTAGGTCGCCGAGGCAAAGGTTGGATGATGTTGAAAACCCGCGAAGAATATCAGAAATGGCTTTCTGACACTGGACAAGATGAACTACTGGGTGACTTTACGTGCCAAAATGGTGACAATGGCTCCGCCGTCACACTGTACTTGCGGAGCTCGCGTTCCGGGCAAAGCAGCAAGTCTTGCCCTTTCAGACGCAACCCTCTCAGAGGATCGGGATGTTCTTGAACAAATTGCACACGTACGTTTACGAGTGGACCAAGATAACCTTCCAAATTGTACAATTTGTGTTTTAATGTCAAGATAATGTACGCCACACTGTAATAAAAATTGCACCTTAAGTTAACATTAATATGTTTGGTAAGTCAATCTTTACTATCGGTATCAGTATATTTAAGGGAGATATAGGTGAGTTACCTTTGAATTCCCTATTTGTAAATGCGAGTTGTCAGTATTAAAATAATAATTTATCGGGATAGTGGACGATAAGTGGCATTGAAGCTTGAATCAACAAGTTTTGCATAAAATTCAAAATCCATTTGGTTCCTCCTGAAAGTATAACCACCGGATGCTTGCTCAGAAAGTTGAAGCACTTTGAATTTGCAAATAATAATTGTCCATATTCCGAAAACTATCTACAAGTTGACAAAACCATGTCCTCGTTTTGAATGGAGTTGGTTCCGTACTTTGCACAAACATAATAAATAGTACGTCATTTGTGCATGCTGGTGGTAGACCCATAGGTTCCTTCTTTATGCTTTAACCAATTATTCAATTGAGCACCTGTGTGATCCATCAAACTCCTACCTTGTCAGGTTCGGTGTGACAAAATGAAGGAAAACACCATGGCAGAGAGGATTGGTCTCAAATATTTGTTTACTTTCAATCAATCATATGATGATCTCTTCTAGTATCCCTGTTTTTCCGACTAAGGTGACTTAAGTCCTTTTGAATGAATGGAACTTAACTGCACTGTATGCATATGCAACGAGTTATAATCAGCATGCATCACTTTTCTTTCAGCAAATATTAAAATAAAAAGTGAAAGCCGAACTGATATCCTGTAAATTTCTACACAAGTCCACCATCAACACTAACTGGGTTTTAAAGATCTGACGGCATGACACGTTTTAGTGGTGAGCGTAGCTGCTGAGCTAGGTTTTACCGTTTACTTTTTGCTGCGCAATTGCTGATTTTATATTAAAATCAGCGTTTAAAACATGTTTGCTAAGTTCTCTTCTTTTAATGTGATCAAGACGCCACTAACTTCTTACTATATTGTGAGTCTTTAGTTCAAATGCTGGACGGCACGAGAAGGTTGGCGGATATGTACCAGCGTCTGAAACAGTTAGACGCGGCCATGCGCTGCTACCGAGCAGGCGGAGCTTACCAACGTGCTCTCGATCTCGCGCGCGTTCCACCTTCCCCAGTGACGTCGTCCGCCTGGAGGAGGAGTGAAATCATCCGTTTTGCCTCTGGACAGCTGGACAGTGCCATGCATCACTTTATTGAGGCTGGGGTATGTTTGACTAGCTATGAGATTAGGGTACTCCAGCTAACTCCAGTCCATAAGGTTGAAATAGGAGTCTCACAGTTTTTTCTGCTAAAAATACCTAAAAAGCTTACTATGGTCCATATATCCGTCTTCAACAAAAACACGGGCTCTGAGTCTTAGTTATAGGAATATAAGAGCTTTTACGTGCTATTGCAGTAAATCTCCTTTTTGATTCTGGCTGGTAGCATGCCAAGTATATCTGTTAGGGATAAAATAACGGTAAAGCCGCTTGATTATGATTTTGTACCTCCTTATGCGCCCCTTGAGTTTGGGTACTAGCAGTCTATATATACCTAGAATCGAATGAGACAGCTTCTCTAATGCCTTTTATATGCCTATGTTTGATGACTGTGATAACGATTTTCTTTTCTGTATGTGGATGGTATTCCAAAACCCTGTGGATAGTCCTAAACCTATATTGAGTCAGACGCGTTTGTGCTCTTAAACCGCTCATGTTCGTGAGTCTTTCCACCCTCAAATGTTTATTTGTCATCCTGAATTCTCTATGGCACACCAGCGAACCACTGTCAGATTGCTTTTATTCATTTTGCTTTATTTTGATTCTAACGTCACGTTTTAAAAAGAGTATGATACAACTGTATTAGACGCTATTTAAATACTCCGGGCTAAAACTGAGGGTTTCATGTATTACATTGATCGCTAACACATCACCAAAGAGCACTCGGAACCTCAAAAACCCCTTAGATACATATAATATCCAGCTGTTATTTTAGATTACACAAGCCTTTTTCATTTGGAAAAACCTCGGTGGCTAAGAAACTCTCGGTTGAAAGTATGCGTTCGGACTCTGAACAATATTTTCCTGAGTCTTCACGCAAAACCCTTGTATGCAGGAGTGTTGATAAAACCCACTTTTATTGTGTACTTCGCATAATAATTCATTTTAGATTTCCAACTAATTTTCTTCCCAAACAATGAAGCCTTTACTTTGGCATAATCGAATACTGCGCGTAGAAAAATAATGCGTACATTTCAGTTCACCACATGGTTAGAAGGACATTTAATTCCACAGGATTTGCCCTGCACAGAAATTGCTCTCCTCATTTGAGAAGATAAAGGAACGTGAGTTAGCAGCTTCTGAAGTGAATTATCAATGCTGCCGCCGATTGCCCGCTGCGAAGGGTATATTTAAATTTCGTCATGTAGGGTTCTAAACAAACTCGACATTGGCCACTGCATATTGTACATTATTTGCTACTTAAAACTATGCGAGTACGTGCTGCAAATGCAAATATGTATTTATTGTCGCATACATGTTCACCGGAAAAATAACTGGACTATTCTACCTCGGGTGTGTGGTGATAGAATGGCATACGGTCAAATGAGGAAACAGTCTTTGCACGTTGGGCCCCAGTCCAGGAAGTATTGGGAAAAATGAGCAGTATCAGCCACTTTTCGTGCCTGTAAACGCAATAAATAAATAAATAAATAAATAAATAACTGGGGCGACGACAGCAAACACGTTCAGGGCTTCTGGTGGTTGGACAAGCACTTCGCCCTCGAACGCGCATCCCTCAACACTCAGCTGGATATGGATGCTGGAACCAGCTTGGATATAACCAACGTTGGGCAGCATTATGGAAGCTACTTCAGCGTCTCTCGAGAGGGCTGCTCCCACGCTAAAGTGGCAGATCAGGAGACTGCATTTGGGCCTGAAACTGCATAGACACTCTACCAAGGTCCCCTCATTGGGCGTGCGGAAACCCAGTATAACTGGCTGCTACGTGAGCAGAGTGAAGCAGAAAGATGTGCAAGATCTACGTAGCTAACTGTAGGCTGTCACTCTTAGTGTCTGCACACAAGTCCTCTGCACCTTCTACACTGCAGGTCTAAGCGCCTCTTCCTTTCTATCACCTTCTATGGGTGAGACACGCTGACCATAAGGAGGGACCAAATGGACGCATCTAGCTCAGTTTAATTTCCAAATGCTTGACTGAGAGGTGAGCGGCACTCAGCCAGGGAAAAATTCTATTCGTTGCATGTCTTTGTATATCTCGCTCGCGGCCAGTATGTCGCCTCTCAGCTGTGATTGATATACACTGCCTGGACTCAATTAACCCACACACTTCCAATTTGTCCTAGCGTCTGGATGTTGTCTAACTTCACGGGAAACCCATCTCAAAATGTTAGTTTGATGGCCAATAAATAAACTAGCCAATAAGCATTAAAATGGTAATTAAATCTCCTAACTAAAGGGGTTGTATTCTGCCTGGCTCAGCAGCCTGATCGATCTTGGTTGAACCATACTTTGGCACAACCGGCCATTTCCAGGGAAATAACGCCCGAAACATCGAATCTAACGACTTGCTATATGATATAATACGAGGGGGCAAACCATAGCACCTTCAGTATTTTCGAACCCAGTATAAAATCGAAAATTATTGGGTCGTTAGAAAAGACCCGTCATTTTAGGGTACCATGCGAGTCAATGATAAACGGAGGTACTTGCTGTTCAAGTTGCCACAACAAACATCTCTATTCACTCACCTGAAAATCTGCGATTCGGTGGTTCCTCGAAGTAAAGGACAGCGTGACTCTACTGAATTCCTGCCAGATCTACTCTAAAAGAGACGTGATGACGCGGAAAAATCTTGGCAGCACTCGAAAATGACCAAGAAGTGGACAATCACGATGACAATAGGTTTTATGATAACTGGGGAACAACGTTGTTTGCCATGTTCAGTTTTAGACGTCTGAAAGCAGTTATCTCCTCTGAAATATGGTGACAATTCATCCATGAAAAAGAAGATTCTTCTGACACCACAAAACGACTATACGGAGATGAGGAACTTGTAAATTTCTCCGGCTTCGGGTGGGCAACATGCACCGAGTCATACTGGCTACTCGAGGAGCTTATCTTGATCTCGCATCGCGCTCCGCTTTCGGAGCTTCCTGCGTTTTAATCTGCGCTGTGGTCATTCTGTTATGTTACAAATTGTCGCACTGGCCATCCAGTTCGTCTTCTACCGGAGGAACTCAATTGCGCTCAGAGCCTACGTAAAGGCCGTGCGTTGCAGCTGATCAAAGTCAAATCAATGGACTAAAAGCCGCTTGGAAGTGCTGGGAAAGCATTGAGGATTCAAAGGCGGATGGTGGTTCCTACCTGGAGACTGGCCAGAAGCACTGTGCTAGAAACCGTGAGTACGCGTGCTGACTCGGCCTTCTTGAGAGGCGCGGGCGCCAAAGCGCGGTGAGGATGTACACCACCGCAGGCATGTGGGAACAGTGCCCGCAGCTCACGTCCTCGAAAGCATGGATCCAGAATGGTTGATTTGACCGAGTGAGCTCGTTTATCCTCTTCCATTTTAGGAGCTCTGCACGCGTGGTCCTTTTTCGAGGTTTATGGCGGCTGCCATTTGGCAATGCCATAGAAGAAATGCCAAATAAGCAATGCGTCAGCTACTCCAGGTAGAGTGCTCATCGTGAAGTGCTGGTTTGGGCTAAAAGTCGAAAATGAAAGGTGATTTATGTCTGCAAATGCTGGAACACCTTTCGCTCAATGTTATGATGCTGCCGGTGATTATGCCATAGAAGTGAGTGCACGTATTTTATTCAGCGATAATCATGCAGCCGTGCGTCAGTCAACAGTGGGCATGTGTTTGGCGGTTGGTGTGTTTGTGGTTGATTTGGCCGCCTGCTGGCCTGCGGGTTTGGTCGGTCCGCCTGTCGGCTGTCTCGGGTTGGTTTGGGGCGGTTTTGGGATTGGGATCGTGATGCGGTAATGTTTGAGGTTGGGTGAGCCAGGCGGGCGGCGGTTGTGGTTGAGTCGCGTGGCGGCAGGATTAGGAGAATGGGTTTGAACAGTTTTGGGGCCGGATTTTGGCGGGATGGGTTTGGGCGCATGACGACAGGCGATGGATTGATGGGGTTAGGGATGGGTTCAATGGTGCCGGATTGCTGGGCGGTGTGACGCGATAGCGCAGGCGTTAGCGCCGCAACGATAAAATGAAGGGACCGGGTTGCTGGCCTTGCCGGGACGTGGACGTAAATTAAATCGATGATCGGATATCTAATCGGTGGATCATGGATCGATTTCAGCCTTCCATGTCACAGTACGGCGCAACATGAATGGAATCAAATGCGTCAGATTATTTAAAGTAAAGGCCATACTGAGTGTTGTTGAACTCATACTTCCTTTAATCTCGCGTGCACCGGTTGAGAATTCAACCGGTATCTCACACACTGATCACGGAAAAGCACAATGGTGCTGCAATTATCCATATGCGCATTCACGATCTAACATCCAGGACATAGAAACTTCATACACAAAAGGTAGAGCTGCCTAAATTTCCCACATGCATGAAATACCACTACTCGATCACCAACTGAACTAATAAATACGAATTTCAAGATTAGTTTAAAGAAGGATGTGAAGCAGTTCTGTGACCAGAGTTTTTAGGTACGATCCTACTATATCACAAAATCAGCCTAGAGACTATGAAATTAAAACTCAGTTCAGAAGAGAAGTTTCATTGTTGCTTCTTGAGCCGACGTTTCCCCGACTGTTAGGGGAGGCAGGAACCGACAAAATTTCAACCAGTTATGTAATCCTTTCCATCTCTCCACCTTGGGCTAGAATAGTTACTTCGTACAAACCGGAAACGTCAAAATCTCTGAAACTTGGTGCCGAAGGTAGTTCGCTGCTATTCAATCTTACTAAAAAAGGTAAACAATGTCAGGCCAGATCTTAATCTTGGAAAAATTTATAACTCTTCCAGAATGTACTTGCGACAGGCAGAGCAGTTGAACAAGATGGGCAAACTGAGAAGGACTGGCGCCTCTGACAGTGAAGAGGACGGACCGTGCAATGTCAATGTATAAAGAACCACAGGCAATACCGGGACATTATCAGGCTCGTTAGAGCTACAATCCCTGATATCCTCGAACAGACCTGCACTTCAGGCTAGCACAAGGGAACTGGGCTTGAAGGCAATCTGCGACAGGCGGAACAGTACATGGAGGTATGGAAGCCAGTGTCTTGTTACGTATAACACTTGCCACTGACCTTAAGTATACATATATACTTAATGCATGTTTTCATGGACATGGTTGAATTGAACAAGATAGATTTATCGAAATTCAGTAGTCAATGACGGTGCAACTGCTTAGTCGCGCGTTTTTCTTCAAAGGCAGGAGAATGGGAATCCGCCATAAATATGTACCGCACGAGGATCAATGGGAAGAGGCCTTCCGGGTTGCTGGTGATTGTAAGGACCAACCAGAATTGCGGAAACAGGTGGCCTTTCTCTGGGCAAAGCACTTGGGCGGTAACTCTGCCGTTCGTCTGCTCAATCGCCTGGAGTCTCCTGGGCGGCTGTTGGTGCGCGGCGGAACGCGTCTTTGACTTGGCGCTGGATTGGTCCGTGGTTTGGCTCTGGAAAGTTGCCGTGTACTTTTAACCATTATGCCGTGATTTCTTGGAAGATGAAGGCAAGTTCCCGAGGGCCTGAAGGAGTTTAAAGTTGGATACTTGTTGTTGGCCAGCTATGCCCGGGGATCTTGAGTTGTGGGGTTTGATTAGCGGGTTTTGGGCTGGGGTGCGGCGGTAGGTAGTGAGCGGATGGCTGGGGCGATCTTGCGTTAGTGGAATGTTTAAGCAAACGAACATACATTTAGGGAATTGAGTTTTAATTTGGATATTTACAGGCGAAATAATTTGAAAAGATAAAGAGACTGATGAGGGCGGATGAGATGAGAAGGGGCGTTTTTAGCGGCTGCATTATCGGTGCCGTGGCAAAGGTTCTGCTTCACCTCTCCAGAAGCTATTACTGACAAAAGTTTTCCGGCTGGTCGAGATTAGGAACCGAAGTGGATGGTAGGGCGACGGCCGGATGGGCACGGGTTTCCGGGATATCCGAACTACTGATCGACAGATAGCATTAACTCAAATTTTCCTGCCTTGGTTGGCCGAGGGATTCCTCTTGCTTTGGCTGAATGCCAGAATATGGTTTCATTGTTAAAATTATGTAGCGGCGGGGACAACTCTGCATTCTATAACATTCAACTAATTAATGTACCATCCTATTAAAGTAAAATTAAAACTAATGACGTAAGACCTGTTAGACCATAAGGGAGATCAACAGTTTCTCAACGAGTGACATCAAGGCTATCACACTGGAACAAGTTGATATATTTGTTCAACAAAGATGCCTTATACGTTAATATTATCACCCTGGAAATTCACCAACAGGACCTTGATCACACTTTACTAACCCTTTAGGCTTAGTTTATCCTGAAAAGGAAGATTATGCCTCGCAGTCTCAAACATCAGGTTTCAGTATAACTCTTTCTAAATAACTACTCTGTATCTCATCAACCGTTATGGTCATATTGGTAATCAACACCATCGCCAGCAACAACCACCACCGCTTTAATCAGCAGCGCTGATCGCCGTGCCAAATAAAGGCCTTGCTGGAAATTATGAGGCTTGGGCTCCTAATCGGACCAGACAGCGTCAACGTTCTCTGTCTGGCTTGCTCACCAAAGACTAATCTAATGCCAGCAGAAATCGCGGCTATCAGCAGAAATTATAACAACGAGGACACGATCAACATGTTTTAATCAGCTTTTTATGAAAAATTCCCGATTTTCTATTCTTCTAGATAGAGGCGGAAACAGAGCAAGACACGCAGGCATTGAAATCCAACTGGCATTCTCAACATTTTGGCTCTATTGAACCATATCCACCATAAGGACATTGATGACATGCGCCGGCAGAAGTGCCCATTGTAGGACAACTGTGTGGCGGCTACCAGCATGGATAAATAAAGGGAACAAGCGATTCAAGGTTTAATGGGGCCGACATCTGTGCAATCTTCATGTCATTTTGGTAGCTAATGCTGCTCCTGCTGCTTTTGGTGAGAATTTCCCCTTAATGCTAGCCTATACTTAGTGCTAGGAATAACCTTCTTGACCATCTTCGAATGAAAATTCAACTCAGCTATCGACTCCCTCCACCTCTACCTTTGGCAAAGTCGGCCTCGGGGATGCGGATGCTTGTTTTCCTGTCGATGGCATTGCACGGGGTTGGGACTCCCGTATGATCGATGTGCCCGCGTAAATTCAAGGAGGGCGATTTGGGGGTTAGGTTTGATTGTGTGGGTTGGGGTCAATTTGAGGCATGGTTTGGGATGGTTTGGGGTTTGCGGCGGGACTGGCTTGCTCGCAGGTTGTCAGGGTGCCTGTGTTGGTGGAGTCGAGGTGTGCCTGTGGGTGTTGCTGCTGTGTGACCGTTGTGGGCTGACTTTGGGACGTCAGATCTGCGTTGTGGATGAGTTTTAGGAGTTGGTCGGTGCTCATGCGTAAGGCATCACGGACCGATGCAGTGTGTTAAACCTCACAGTGTTTTCTGATGCTCTAATAGTGAAGGGGCAGCCATTGTTTCAGCTAGATGTTTCCTTCTCGCACTTAAGCTTGGACTGCACTTGTCCAGGATTGGCTGCCTTTAATCTGCGGTCTGGAAGGCGGGAGCCGGTTGGCATGTGTGTTGCAGCCGGGACGAGATGGCAGAAGCAGCCGGTGAGTGGGCATGACCCGTGGATGATGTCATGGCGGGGCGGGGTCGCATCACTGCTTTCGGGAGAAACTGCTCCTGGCAGAAGCCGCTTCTGCTGCGAGCCAACGACCGGACATGGCCGTTCGTGCCTACCGAGGAGGCCGGCCTCTAGGAAAGACACACACTTCAGTAGCAAACCTACCTACCTAATCCGCGTGCAAAGGCTTTCAAGGTATAGAGCCTTTTGGTGAAGCAGGATACATTTGAACCTCGTGGGAAGGTAATCCCCCTCTCTCACCGCCTCCCTCCCCCACCAATGCCATTTGTCTACCTAAATGTATCAAAGATTCCTGGAATAGGAATTGAAGTACACTACCTTAGACGCCTATGTGCCACAGACTGCCATAAGCCCGTCTTATGCCATCTAACTAAATCCGTCACCCCATCTATGCTGTCGTGGTTGGTCAAGATGCCATCCTTGCTCCTTATCAGAAATTAAAAATGGAACGGCCTGGGGTAGATCTAACGCAGACAGTAGAGTGGTGTACATGCCAGTAGGGGACAGTGACCAGGGAGCTGTGTGGATTTTCATGTCTCTGCAAACTACCCGTGTTCTCTCCTTCCTCCAAACTGGCAGATCTCTCATGAAAAGCAGGTGGGAGAAAGGCAGAGACTGACAGGGGAGAAACGAAAGCCCAAATGAGGTGGACTGCCGTTAAAGCACGGTGGGCCCATGAGTCAGAAATCCGATGATCGAGACTGTTAGCGGACGGTGTGCATGGATCAGTTGTCGGAGTCATTTCATCGGATGCTTTGGGCCTTCTCCACCCCATGGAAGATTGTTTGCATGGGTCGCTTGCCAGATTGCTGGTAAGAAAATTTGATGCCAGTCACGCGGAAAACCAGTAGCAAAGTCTGCATAACCGTATCTATGCTGTCTCTGATAATGGGTTCGAGTTGGAATCCGAAATGTCAGGTAGATAAAGCTCTTGTCAGCGATCGCATCTACTTCTTTTTCACACTGACGAGTTTTCAGCGTCGCTAAATAGGATTTCCATGTGTTTGAATTAGAGTAGAGATTATATATAGCTCATGGGGAACGGTGAATAAGAACGCCCCTCTCGACTTATTAAGGTGACTCTGTGCATAATTCCAGGAAGGATAAATATTTTCTGTGTTAACCACGTAACCTAATTCCACGTGCTAACAATGGCCTGGGCCTGGTTTTACAGAGTTTTGCCGAAGCCCGGCTGTTGCGGTTCCTGTTCTTGTGTGCTGATCGGGGGCCATGGCGAGTTGACACCAATGAGTTCAAGGTTCTGCGGCTTTAGTTTTCGGTTTGCGGATGAAATGGGTTGGATTAGTTGCAGACTTGGCAAGGGTTTGGGCGTTGGATGTGGCGTTGTTTCCAAAGGCAGATGATATAAAACAAAGATCGGTATGGTCTGTTCGGTCTAGGGTTTGGATGTCAACCGTTTGGTATGGTCATGAGGAATACTTCTCTGTATCTAATTTAGTTCATTTGTTCGTCCTAAATGGCACCTAATTGGACTGTTGTGCTTGGTATGACTGAAGGCTTTAAGAGTTTGGGCTGCATTTGTTTGGCCAAACGGAGGGCGGTGAGATTTTCAGACGGCTCGGCGACGAACATGGAACAGATGGTGGTTTAAGATCATCACTGTTTCCGTGTTTTTATGTGGGGTGACAGGGCGGGGCGGGTGGATCGTTGGCAGGGACGTCGTTTGGATGTCGTTGGGGGTTTGTCGAGGCGTTATAGTCAACCCTGCCGAAAATAAGTGAGGAAGGAAGATTTCAAGACTATTTGTCTATCTCGGCACGCTCTGAACAACTCATAGTCAACCATCACAATTCTCAATTATCATCTAAGTGGTACCCAGAATTCCGAACCCAAAACTGACTTTACCGTCGAGAGCACACACTGCAGAACAAACAATACGGCAGTTCGCCAGGTGCATGTGGCGATATCACCATGGGCCTGAACGCGGTGAAGACTATGAAATTGCGCGTAGATCATACCATAGCCGACGTGCTTGACATTTTCACCCTTCTTTCCTCCTCCTTCACTAACCTGGGATCTTTAGCTTAAGACTGAGAGCAGGGCTGATGACCCGATCCGATCTGGTGCAGTGCCACACACTATGCGCTGGAACTTTGTCACACTGTAGCAGGTTTTCGCAGCAAAGATAAAGTTGTTCGTAACCTGCCCGATTGGCACTGCCACAGGGATTATAGTAAGTAACCGGCCATTGACTGGCCCTGAAGAGTCACCTCCACATACGACAGTTCGACGGTCGTTTGACGACGTACATCGTATGCTCCACGAAAATGGTGATGCAGGGACGTTGACTTACGCGCGATTAAATCCAAAGTGATAGGACACGCTGCACTACTGCACTCTCTTCTCCCATATGAACCCAAATCACGACAAGCTAAGAAGACCGGAGATGAGAGGGCGCAGGTGGCTGGCGGCCGGAGCCACGGGCGTAGCACCACGCCTGGTTCGAGATCCCACAGAGTGGGAGGCGCATAAAGGCCACATTAAGAAGGAGCCATTGCAGCCTGACTGCTCGTCCGCCAGTCAGCCACTCCACACACAAAATACACATTGGGCTGACCACGCGGTCTGGTTATCCCATCAGTTTGCAACCTCCAAGACACGGCGTTTCAGCGCAAGGTGATAGTTTCGAAGTGCGTAAAGGTTGTTTATAGAGAGAAATGCGCCGACCTATCGACCTCCACTCTCCCCGCCCCCAAAAATCAGACCACCGTCCGAGCTGGTCAGTAATCTGATGTGAGAGTGCACCGACCGTGATATTCTCCGTTACATTATGATGGTGAAGCGTTATCTATGCATCGGTGTAGAGCTGTGCGCTCAACTGGCCCGGTGGTTTACCCCAGTTTCTTGGTCCTAAAGAACAATGCTGTGTGTAAATTTGCAGTGAACGAATGAAGCGCATCGACTATATATCGGACCCCAGGCATGGTTAATCACCCTCCGTGCGTTAGTTCACAGATGACCGACCAGGCCGATGCGTGAGTTGACGTTGCGAGGTGCAGTGGCAAAGGAGAAATCGTGACGCTGGAGCGATGTCACTCGTGGTTGGTTCGGGTTGGGATGTTCGGAGTTGATGGAGTTGATGGGTGCGGTGAGGATGCCCAGCATTAGAAGGTGGCGTGGATAGGATAATTTTCGTTGATTGGTTGGCGGGGACCGGTCGGATGGTCGTGGCATTCAGTTCACTAATATCGATGGTTCATGGAATGGGTGGGTGATTTGATTGATGGGAGGATTTGGGGCGTTGCGATGGGCATCGTGGCAAGGTGCGGATGGTGGCGAATGAATTAAAGCGGTCGACATAGGATGGATTTCGTTTAGAATCCGTTGAATGGGTCATTATCAGCAGCTTCGAGAATGGCTGATGATTAGGACGCTACTGAGTGCGGTGGCTCTTCGGAATTTGCGATTTCTCTGTCGAAGTGTTCGGTAGATCGCGGGGCGTGGGTGGCGGTGAGCTGCGAAAGTTTTTGGTTCATTGCGGTCATACCCTGAATTTTCTCAACCATTCAGATCATCTAGGCGTCCTGCATCTGCCGTAGCCGATACCGTACAAAACGGCAGCATCTGAAAAGAATGCTGCTTTTGTAGCGTCAGTCAAAAGTCCATCTCGGCTTTAATAACCAATCAGATTTCTTCTCCACTAAATAAATTGCTGATATCAACATCATTGTCATCAAACCAATCCTAGTTTTGACGACAATGCATCTCCAGAACTTCGAAGACAGTGGACCTATGACATTCCAGTTAGTACCGTCGTGTTTCCATTATTACCGCTATTATCTAGGCATACAACCTCTCCATCTGGAGTTATTTGGTTGTAATCAAAACAGTGAGCAGAGCAAATTTAACAAATTCCATTTAACTTACCTGGCTGTCGCTAACCTTGTGGCCTTCGTCAGGTTTGCCGTCAGTGCTTCATCTTGAAAGGACGAGGCAGTGATCAAATCAAACCGTTGGCATCGCCCGGATCACCTTGGTTACCAGCACGTCCTGTCGATCTCGCCTCCGGACGAGAACATAGTCCAGCAGCTGCTAGCGCCGCGACCGAGGTGCATCGTGGTATTTTCCCACGTCCGAAGGCAGAAGAACGTGTTAGTCTCAGGAGACGGTGTTCTGCCTCGCAGTAGAAGGAGGCCGTTATCGTTACAGCTAACGAGACCGTGGGGACTCCAGCCTCCCTGCCAGACAGCGTGGTCCATCCTGACGTGGGCGTGGGGAGTCACCAAGGACAGTGCTTGTCCGCCTTCGGCACAGTAGCCAGCAGGGCGTGCAGGTCCTCGTAGAACTTGTCCTTCACCTCATCAGAGCTCATCATTGGGAGCGTAGGCGCTGATGATGGTGTCGAACTGTCTTCCCGAAGAGACAGGTGGGAGGCTCATCAGGCAATCATTGAAACCTGCGGCGAAGACAGGGCAGGCGTCCCGCGATGTGTCGTTCACCGGATGGCAAAGGCAACAACGTCGCGTCGCTTTTGCCTTTGGCTGGCCACTCCGAAATGTCACCTTATTGCGCGCCAGTTCCCGAGCAGGCTCTTGTCAGTCTCAGTTCTTGGTTTGTCATCCGGTTGTTTGAGGGAACGGAGCACATTCCCGTAGCTTGGCACAGTGGCCGGGTGGAATCACCCGAGAGCAGCCTGAAGGGTATGGTGTTGGGGATGGGGACGGGGTTATTGTTGTTTGTTTGGAGTTTAACGACCGCGTATTTTGCGATCTGCATGGAACGGGACTGGACGACGTGGCGGTGGGAGGCGGTGTGGGACAGGACCGGTCCGGACGACGATGAGGACCTTTGTGATGGGACGGGATGAAGTGCTTGGGTTGTGGTTGGATGGTGGGAGGGTGAGGGAGAGGAGGGTGAGGGAGGTGGGGGATGAGAGTTGAGGGAGGGAGGGAGGGATTGTAAAGGTGGGGAGAGGGCTGGGAAGGGAGAGGGAGGGGCCGGGAGGGATTGGGAGATGGGGAGGTGGGAGGAGGCCTTACCCGGGTGGGAGACACACACACAACACCTGGAACCCTCACCTGGTTTCAGCCCGCCAGTCGCTTGATTTGCACAGGAATTGGCCACTGGAAGAACCCGGCTGGGAGGGGCCTGTGATCACCCAAGTACCAACTAGAGTAGCCACAGGAAACATTCTACCCGACGAGACAGAGGGGGTGACCAAATGCTACTTGTTGTGATGCTGCCCTTAACTAATTGCACCCTGCACTTTAGCCCCGCATGCACGCGTATTGCGGGGCGGGGACCGAGGTACTCGTTCGGATGGCGGCCGTCCATACTACGACTTTCAACGAAACCTGGAGCAAACATTAATGCAGGACCAGGTGATCTAGATAGCTTACAGATGCAGTTAAAGGCAAGCGTTCACACAGTGAGTCTAGCATGCTAATTACTATAATATACCGTCAATGCCAAGCACAAAAACGAGAGATTTACTGCCTTTATTGCCTTGAAAAATTTAGCTAACTACACAATGACTCGTTTAACACCGCTTCTTTTGTTGTCCAACCCATTCGTTTCGTGGCTACACTTCTATACATATGTAAAACTGAAGCTTGTACTTGAGTTACACTGATTGTCTCACATTTTTCCCATTTTCTAAAACAATAAGCGTTTCTTAACAATGTACTCATTAATTCTATGTACTCATAAAAATGTCCTTCTTTTGTCGGCGAACGGACGTTTCTTTACCGCTGCATGACTTTGTGGGATGCAATTTGGTCTGATTTGCTGCAAAGGATGTTCATGTGAAATTCACGAGATTTCCGACGAGACATGGGATCTGGTCGTACGCAGGTATGTGTAGATCGAATCTCGGCCGGAAGGTTATCAGTGCCTTTCCTTCAATCCGCCTCCATAGTAGCATCTACATACTCAATCTCGAGACAGTAGTGGTCTCGGGTCGAGCAGATTTTTACCCGCTCATTGATCCCTCATGCTTCTTATCATAAGCCTAAAAGACGAATACCGCAGGTACGTATGAGGACACGTACGCGCTGCTGACTGCTGTTGATGCTGGGACCTCCAAATTCCAAAGGCCACGGTTGCCTCCCTCTCGACTTGCCTTGTTGGCTGCTTGCGTATGGCCTAAGTAGCTTCTTTCGGAGGCTATCAAAGAGGTTTTTAATGTGTCAGATCGTCACAGCTTATTAAGCTCCATCTGATCTGTCTTAAGCTCTACTGAAGGAGAGTTAGTCGCATTGTCCTACATGCGCCTCCCTTACGGCTCTGCGCCATTTCCCGTCCTTCAAGGAATTTGAAGTTAGCCGTGGCCCATGTCACAGAGTATGGGTGGCCTAACGACGGTAAACAAGCGAATAGTCACTTCACGGAATCTCTTGTCGTTCTCGATAAAGGCTTCTCAAACACTCATTGCTCGTAGGCTTTCCGCAGCGTCTTGGGAGGCTTGTCCAGGGCGGATCGGGCGAGGAACGCGGTCGGTTTGGCCGGATCATGACGCTATGCAGGAATTGACTGAGAGCTGCAGTAAAAGTGAGATACGAACGTGACTCAGCTATGATGGTGAAGTCCGTGAGAAACTGAGTGTCATGTGCTCCTCTCCAGACCAGATAGTTAAAGACGGCAGGTTAAACACCTAAAGACGTGAGAGGCGCGAGTCTTGGGGCGGTGAGTTGGGCGCGTGGAGAGTGAACGGGATCCAGGACACACCTGAGGACTTGCGAGCCTTTTGGGATAGAACTTAACTGGTTACTCTAGGCGATTACGGTCGTATCGCTTGGTCCACCGGCCGGTTTGGCGCATTCGTCTTTAGCAAATGTGATGCGTATTGTCTTTGCGCCCTTGGTTCTAAAGGGAGGGACTGCGAAGGGGAGAAAAGTAGCGTCTCGCTGGGTTTGAAGGGCATACGGTCGGCGGACAGTGCATTCAAAGGGGTTTCGCCGTCCGGTACAGCACGAGCAGCGATCCCGTTAGCAGGACTGACCCTCGGCTAATCCGCTGTTGAGATCATGCGCACGTCAAGCTGGAGGCCCATGGGGAGCACTCACAGAAACAGTCGAGCAGTACCCGAAGCTGACACCGGAGCTGCTAGGAGAGAGCGAGTCTGTCTCGCCGCTTTGGACACCTGCGAAGACGTTGGCCGGGTTCGCGGTCGGTGCAATTTCGCACGAAGATCTCTGCTCCCGACAATGCTGCTGTCAAAGGTCACGCGAACTGGTAGCCTCTCTCGGCTTACACGACTGCGAAAAGTAGAGTTTCGCCAAAAGTCTTTACTGGAAAATAAATTATGATCGCTTTTGCTAGACAGAGTCATCAGGGTGAATCAATAAAATAGTGATTATCTCATTAGCCAATGATAATCGGAGGAAAACGGTTATCGTTCCTGAACAATTTTAACAATATTTACAAACATCCGACCTCGTGCTCATCATGCGCCATTTCCATTCTCTAAACACTCGCACATTCGTCAGCTAAACCTAACGTTCCAACCCCATTTCCAGCTTCTCTCTTGGCCTTTCACCTCCCGTCCTAGACCGGGCAAACCCACTCTCTAGCAGAAACCCTTTACTCTCTCCTTGGCGACAGACAGGATCCTGGTTATGCTGAAATTCATGCGAACTTGCAGGATAACAAAACAGTCTCAGCAGACCAAAGACATGCTTTTTCGCCAGATGATCTGGGTATGCGGTCCCAACGCTCGTTTTACTCTCTACGAAATACCCACTTCATGTCATTCGCTTCAGTGGAACCACCAGACACATCGCAAAATGATTAGCAAATCCAAATGTGCCGACTGGCTTGACGGCTCCACTCGTACGCAGAGCCTAACTTTGCCGCGTACCGCTGGTTGCAAGACCACACTTCTTCAGAGAACAGGCCTCCGTCCTGACGCCTGCCCAGTCTCTTCCATATCAGATTAGATTGACCCTGACTATAACCGGTCGTGACCATCACCTCGAGCTGGGATAAACTGACAGCCGGGATCTGGTCACATATGCCCACGATAAGAGCTGCTGTAATGCTATTTCTAAAAGCGAGTTTTGTGCATCGCGCTGGACGCGCAGCCTGGCTTCAGCAGCTCTATACGCATATGGATTTTACCGATGACAAACCATCGTCTGTGACTGGAAGTGCTCGACAGATAAACCACGGACGCATTCTCTATATGTTGCTGGATTTTGCATCCGTCTGTCTTGTGCGCGTTAGCCGGTTACTACGCGTTGGCGCTCGATTTCCGTTCGGGATAAGGTAGTAATCGGGTGGTTGCCGAAGTACCAAGGAAGCTTGGTAGGAGATGTTGTGACGCGTTTGACGACTGCGTTTGCGGTCTAAAGACTATAGGGAGAAACTGTCTTTGTATGTGTTATTTCGATCGATAGGATCGGAAACTGTGTCGCGAATGGGTAGACAACGCTGAGGAGCATACGGTAGTCACTGATAGACAAGCGGGAGAGCTAACGCAAGTGATCGTTTCCACGGAGACGTCTGGATTAGCGGTGCGATCAATGCTTTGAGTTGCTGCGTGCGTATGTCGTTTGGATGGGTGATTTTGAAAGCAAAGACATGTGAACTTTGTTACGATGGTTCTAGGTCGATGATTAGGACTCTGGAGTTGTGTGCTGCGGTAACCTTCTAACCGTGCACGTGACGATAAACCTAGTTTAACGGGTCACCAGAAGTTAGCGCGAGGTCTGCAATATGGGGTCCAGCGTATGTAGGTCATATGATCTGTATAATTCTAATAATCTGTAGCCCGGATATTGATTCGGGCTGCATTCAGAAATGGTTTCCAGATCATACTGCAGTTTGACTAATAAGGACCTGAGACGCTCTTTTGTTCACGTCGTGTGAATGACGCAGCGCGAGGGTTTAGGATCTGAGTTCCATGTGACTTCTATTATGTTGGCTCTAATTTTTAGACTTCTATTGAGAAGTAACGCGGCCAGAATGTGGGGCCATGTCCTTGGGATGATCTCATTTCAAGTTCCGTCCCCAGAGTTTTCGTATTACTCGTTTAAAGTGAATTCCGTCAGATTTAAATGTGGACTCTTCGACTACCATCTTGACTGCAAGGTAACTAGTATGTTAAATTTGCATGTATTAAGGTTAACTTCTCATACTCTAGACATCGGTATCTGCTAAAAGATCATGTATACTGTGTTTACCCTGACTTCTGCAACCGCTGCAGTGACGAAAATGTGAGGGCGGACGATCCGTAGTAAAATACTTGTAGAAACGCAAATTATACTACTGATAGACCTCCGTTTTGAAAATTATGTTGCTATTTCCTTGAAACTGACAGAGATTCAGCATTCATGTTTCCATGCCAAGTTTTGGAACCGAGACTTTAGAAATGAGCTTTGTTTCGGAAAGATTATACGCATCCGTGCGAGTAGCCTTTGAGGAAAGTATGGCCCTTCTAAAACTGACTGTGCTTTCGACCTGGCCTCCGGCTGCCTGGCGCCAATGTAATCTTATCCAGGAGCACACAATGTGAAAGAAAAATGACACATTGTATCAATTAATGGCTCTCACAAGTGCGTTAGGAGGATACTGTGTTTCGAAAACCGATACGGTTTCTATAGTCGGCTGTAAAAGAATTTCCCACGAAGACGACCTGCGTTAATCCAATATTAGCTATCATCAGCTAATTCGTATACATTCACTGAAGCAAATATTGTGAAGATTTTTCATGGTATGAATGTCAATCCTGGTTTGAATTAGCAGATTTTCAAATCAAAAGAGGGTGCGTAACAATAAAATGCAAAGCGTCGCAGTGTAAGCCGGGTGACAATTTTTCGCCTTTTGCGTCCCGCGCGCATCCAAATCCATGGCAGTTTAATAAAGATCCACTTTGACGCCTTTGAACTTCACAAGTTGCTTTTGAATATAAGGAAGATCAAGCCACTGTGATTATAAAACATCTTTACCTGCGTATTACTAAAGCAGCTGGTGCGTAAAGTTAGATAATTTTGGTTGCCGAAAGTACAGCCGAGGAACTCGAAACTGTCAAGGGTCTTGTGACGTCTAAAGACGCTAGCACGTGCTCTGCACTTTGTGGGCAAATAACTACAAAATTTTAGAGCGATTGCGATCTCTTTCTCAAAATTTGTGTTGCTTTGCTCGAATTCTTTTGAGAAACTGGTTTTAGTTTTTGCCTTTGATTTTGGCGCTATTCAACGGCCGGAGACTTGCTCGTCAGCATTGGACAAGATCCAGGAAGCGGATGTTTTTATCGCCGGTGAAGAGTGGGCCAGAAAGCGAAAGATTGCAAAGACCCGTGGAGCCACGACGGAACCCCTACGTTGAGACCAATACAAGGGAATCGCTCGAAAGTAGGGATATGCAAATTTAGTACATGCTACATCCTCCCAGCCAGAGCATCAACCCGAGAGAGATACTGTAATTTTTTGGCAGGTATAATTTCTACATTATAGGTGAGTGGGCAGTTGATGGACGAATTTCAGGCATCGAGGGTGGTGTATACGCTGGAGGTCGATGTCGCTAAACGGCTGAGCGCTCTGTGAGCGCTGGGAGACTAAAAGTGAACGAGATCAACAACTGCGCACAAGTATCTGGTTGCTCACGCGGCCGCTCTCATCAAAGATGCTCGCAGCTCATGACGCACTGTTGCTCTACGAAGAGCCATGGCACAGCGCTACAAACGGGAGATTTCAGGCATGCCTCGGCACGCTTGAACAGGTTCCAGTGCGTTCGCATCTAATCGCACCGAGTAATGATGTATGCTACATCTCTTCTTTATCTTCTATAGGAAATTACGAGTCAGGAGACCTATTCAACGCCGACGGTTATACGACCTGGGCCACGCTTAGAGACGTGCTGTTTGATTTAAAACCAACGGGTTGTATTGCCTGATTCGCCAGTAAAGGTGCAGCCCACAGTTATTGCGATTTTTGATCGCATGCTTACTGTTGCTCACTTGTGCCATCCTGCTCGCACTTCTTCTGCGAGACAATCCGAGGTAATCTTTCTTTATTCGTATTGTCTCTGTAGCTTTTTCTTGATACCCCTTATTCATTACCCCCGCCTTCTGCACGACATTGAACAAATGCTTATTATACACAATGTGCTTCTTTTCTATGTCACCTTCCTGTAGCTGGACAGGCACGTCATTACAGCAGAAATATATGAAGACAGGAATGCAATTTGGTTTCGTGGCGCCTAGCTTGTGACAAGGATTCGATAGAGTCCCGTTTTATCTTCAATTAAAAAGCTTTCAAGTGTCCTTCTAACAATGAATTTTTATATCTTTGGCATTTTCAGGGTGGCATTCGAGGGCAGACTGGGTTCATTATGGTAAATTGTAGGAGCAAAACAATTATCAGACCACGCGATAGTTGACTCTGTGGCAGGTTTTAGAGTAGAATGCTACTCATAGGTCAGAATAAGCCTGCAATTATTTTGAATTCTAATGTTATCACGTGTATATCCTCTGCTTTTGCAGTCAATTTGTTTATCAAAAAAATCTCAGGTAAAGATTACTTAAGAGTGCATATTAATGTAGGTTTCAAGTTTTCTGTCGACTCGCCACTTATTTTGTAAATAGAATCCACACGGTTCCAAAAGCCTCGCAAATTAACAAAGGAAAATCTTGCGTCCTGTCTCTCAAAACGAGGCCCTGACTCTGTCTTGCTAAGAGTTTCCTCCCGCTTGCAAGGAAAGCTATATCATGCACTTCAGTTTTCCATAAATTGTACACGACACATTTAGATTTAATCTTGGCACAAACGGAAGTTCACTAATGGCGGTCTTTGAGAGGATTGTTTAAGGCAAGGAAAATTGGCATGAAGCAGTCGAACACGCAAAAGAATTATACAAATTAAGTCCTGAGTCCCAAATTCTAGCAGCTTTTAGTTATTTCCTTAATACATAACTAAGAAAAATAAGGAGTCATATTTATGTGATGGCCAGTCCAATCTCCCTTTAGTCTTTTATCAGCACAGGTAATCCGCCTGTACTACTATAATTTCTACTACTACTACTACTACTACTACTACTACTACTACTACTACTACTACTACTACTACTACTACTACTACTACTACTACTACTACTACTACTACTACTACTACTACTACAACAACTAATACTACTACTAGTACTTCTACTACTAATACTACTACTGCTAATAATAATACTAATGCTACTATACATTGTTTTAAAAATATAGCATCCATTTATTTTGCTTCACACTGCACTAAGGCAGTCGTCTGATGACTTCGTATACAGTTTTTTACCAGAAATTACATCGTGGTCTCAACTAACGCTCTTATTGCAGGTGGAGAGTCACCTTTGATCGTAGCTTATGGTTTGACCTTTTAAAGCACTAAATTATCCACAAGTGAATCTTGGTAAATTTGCAGTTTTAATGATACAGGACAGATGCGATGCGGCTACTGGCGGATCTCGAGAACGAGACTGATGACAGATTTGGATGAGCGAGTTCCGTTAACGGTCGCAGTCTCATCAACAAACGTCCGTGGCCCAAGTGATCTAAACTGGCAATACAACGAGCATCTGGTCTAATGGTTAGAGCGTTTGACTACTGATCAACTGGTTGCGGGTCTGAGCCCGCATAACCACCTGGGGTCTGGGTTTGATTGGCTGATGGCGGCGTATGGGGCCAGAAAATGGCCATTCCAGTCTCTCTCTCTTTAATTGTCCGCCTGCTGCTTCTAGAGGGTTTGTCTTACAGTCAAATGGACGGAAACCTTTGTTTACGGCAATATTTTAATCGAGTCAAAAATAGGGTTCCGTCGTTAGTTAGAAGTGAGGGGGAGACGCATCGGCGTAGTTAAACGACACAGCAACTGGTTCGGCTTTTCGCCAACTACACGATTTTTGGTATACGAGTTTCCAAATTAATAAGTAATTCCCGTTGAGAAAATAATTTTCATTTATGCAGTGGTAAGATGTAACATGCAACTAAAAACCGTGGCCTTTACCTTCAATAATCAAACTTCGCTTTTTGCCCCTTTGGTCAGCTGGTAAACCAAAGTGACTGTTTCGCTTTTGCGGACTGTGACATTATTCCTGCGGACAAAGCCTTCTATGAGGTGGCAGGCATGCAATGTCGTAAACAAGGCTGGGATAATATGGCCTTCATCTTTCTGGAACAGATTTTGATCTTGTTGAAGTCCATTGAGGACCCGGAAGGAAATTGTGACAGTCTGGACAGCAGCGACCTTCAGGTAAGACGCGGATGGAGCACTACGCCCCTGACTTCGTTTTATGACCCAGAAATCTGCATGATTTCATCGCATCTTGGCGTTCCAGTGGTTATCTTCGATCCCATGAGCTAATTCATAAGGCATACTACTGCACAAATAACCGTTTCTACTGGCAAAATGTATATGTTTTAAGGCTAGATGGCTTGATCGGCTCAGGCGCCAACGACTTATCTGGCACCTAACCACCGCAAGTTAAGGACTTACGCACAACATCAACAGAAACCTAAGTTTTAACCAGAATCATGCTAAAATCTAGTAGGTTCCTTCACTGCATATCCACAGCCCTATCGCCACCAAGGGGGGGACATATGACCCTGCAGGGGAAATTTGGCATGTTAAGAGAAACTTAAGCAGCACCACCCTCACTCGTTATTCATTTTCTGCCCATCTGTCAATGAAAAGGATGACTCGAGTCAATTAGAAATAAAATCCAACACAGTTTTTGACTAGGAATTTCGGGTCGCCTTTTGTGTGTCACACTTATGCTGATCTCCAACCGAAGCGAGTCTGAGTTTAAGCATTCACACACCTCATCAGTGACATTGGTCATAAGACCATATTGAGGAGGAGTCATTACATCATCACTGCTAATCAAGATGACCGGGTCGTCCAGCCATCTGAAAAATTTGCAAACCATAACTCCCATGTCACATGTCAAAGGATCGACCTCACTCTCTTTTCAACTCCTATCCGTAAAACTGGCCCGAACTGACTGACTGAATTGTAGCAAAAATCAAATTGCTCAAACATGCATCTGGCCCCTCGAGTGTGTCTGACACAATGTTCTCTCTGGTTAGGGGTGCACGCGACTGACTCATCGCCTAAGCCTCAATCTCATTGCAAGACACTGCCCTAAAATGTATGCCCATTTTGTGGGCGAAGAATCTGTGAACCCAGTGGTCTCTAGATGCTGGCAAAAAGTAACATACGTTTCGAACTCGGCTTGGCAAAGAGGCTTCGAACTTTCTACTTATACAAAACTGTCACATACGTCTAAGATAACCAGCTGCGGTCTAGAAGTTAATATGTCAGCTACATTTTAAGCTGCTGAATGGCTTTGTTTACGGTTGTATGTTGTCACTTATTCTACTTCTAGGACACGGATATTCCTCTAGAAGTGCCTATTCCTGAAGAGCCCTATGCGACCAAAGCCGAGCATGAGGCTGTGAGAGAGTGGATCCTTGCTATGTCAATGGACCAAAAATTGGAACAGATTCTTCCGAAAGATGAAAGAGGAGCCTACGTTGCTGCCTTGAAGGCTCCAGGCACCGGTTTGAAGGCCCTGCCATGTGTTGTGACCGGCTTCCCCGTGCTCCGAAACGGTATCGCCTTTTCCGATCCGAAGAGAGCAGCCAATCAGGTTGACTGGAAGCGTCTGCAAAATGCCGCAACCATTGCACGGAATGCCAGTTGCATTGATGTTTGTGACTTCATAAGAAAGTGGTGCGGCAGCGTTTTGGGATGAGAACCTTCGCATTTTGCCATTTGTTTAAAGAGTCATCAATTCGAATACCCAGAATGCCCCTTCAATTGCAAATCATGCCTTTTCACTAACCATGTATGCGTCCAGCAGGTTTGTATCTCGATTGTGGCAAACGCTAAGCATTGCAAAATATCCCAAAACGTATGGCTTAATGTAGTAAAATGAAGATTATGTGAACTGCCGAGGGCATAAACGGCGGAATGCGCTGATAAGCGGAAAATGGACTTTAAAAGAAAAACTTACCACAGTCTAGTCAACGTGTTTGCAGTCAACTAACCCACTAGCATATTAGCCTTTGCCTACACTTCCATTCATACTGCATTCGTCTGTCACCAGCTGCTCGGTCTGCTAGATGGGTAAAGTTGTTTTGAGGCAAACCTCGTTATTCTCTCCAGTATCCACTGCTAGATTCCAAATTATACGACCATCATCAAGCTTCACCGAACGAAACTTCTCGCTCTTAGGAAGTGGACGTTACTCCTACACCTAAAGGCAGCCAGATCAAAACGTACATAGTAAGCTGTTTCCTGAGGGCACCGTGTATTCAAAAGCATTGTTGAGTAGTAGATGGTTAGGAAAGTGACCATTTATTACAATGATGTTCCTATGGCTTTTTATGGAAGGCAGACGACTTCACCTTACAGTACACTTGTAAGTGCGATTAGCTTCGCTTTTAAACTACCTTAAAAACCCACCTTGCTTGTACAGGAAAGCTCCAAACACAGACGAATAGTTGTGATAAAAGTCATTTTAATTAAAATTGTAAAGAAGATGTAATCAGCTGATGTGCTGGATACCGTAATGGGGCCAATTTCCTCTGGCGGATGTGTGGTGCCTTAACTTACCTTAAACTGAAGAATTTAAGAGATGTCTATGACGAAAAATCGAAGACGCCTATAGCCTTAACCGCTCATAAAGTTAATTGAAAGATGTAACAAACACTGACTTTTGATATTTTTTCATGTGGATTCCGGGAGTCTTTAATGAATGCATTTAATTAGTGATCAGAGTGAGAAGCTAATCGTTAGCTACCCTGACTGAGGTTGATTTCAGCTTATGACTGACTTCAAGTGAATGGCGTAATTTCGGTATTGCTAATTTTTGTGTCGGGATTGGAGCTACTGATCCGTCCATAGAATCTGAGATTGAGTGGAATATTCCCCAACTTCTTATTTTCTGCTTTTTAACCGCAGACATTATAGTTCGATACAACGAAATCTCTTATTCACAGAAGCAAGATAAGCTAGTCATTTGGTTAGAGGGATAAGTGGGTTGACTATTTTAATAATCAGCAATCCTTTCTTAACTCACTTAAGGCATCGGTTCTCGATGTGAGTTTCCTTGCGGAAAGAAGGAAGATAGGAAACTCAGATGCATACAATTAATCAGCACAATGTAAAAAAGCTTAAATTATTTTTTTTAAATCGTGACATTCTAACTCGTCAGAACTCCTTTAAAGATGAAAAAAGGTATCAAATCGTGTACTTCAAAGAATACATAATCGTAGAACTTCGCAAAATACAAGGAAGAAGTTCCTAAACTTACGTTAATTGTAGATTTCACACTGCCTAAACCAGTGCACACTTGGGCAAATATGACTGATAAAAGGTTCTTAGGTATACATCTGACCCACGATTAGAAAACAACCTGTTGATTGTGAAAAAAGTTCACATATCTAGCAGCGTTCTGTTTATAGAAGAAAATATAACTAGAAATAAATGCAATGAGCCAATTTTGCACCAAAAATCCTCCGATGGTCGAGGAAGTGAATAGAAAAATGATCAGCCTGCAGTTGCTAGCTAACTTGGCCCTCCGAAACGTCAGCATTTCAATAGACTTGTTCTGGTGATCCTTTCTTATTTTGGAAAAAAATGCTCAATCAACTTTTAATATTAGTCTTTTAATTTCAGTAGTTAATAAGGTGTGGGCTTTAGTGCGGACGCTTTTATTAATAGTCACTTCAAAAAATCAGCGGGTTGCGCAATATATGCATGCAAACATTCGGATATTTGGTCAGTTTTTTTAATCAACAACGACAAGTAGCTTAACTGTTTATCAAAGTCCGTTTCATTTAAGGACACTAACTGAAACTTCCCACTTCCTGATGCAGTTCAGTAGATTAATCGGCTAGAGTTGGAACATCAGGAGAGTATAAATGTTATCAAAAGTTGCCTCCCTTTCAAAATTCAATGCGTACTCAATTGGAACGTTTTTTAAGCATTCAGTTAATTTTTCTCGATCACCAATGAAGAATGAAACGTTTAACTCTGAGACTGAACGAAAAAACAGTAAATTACTACAAAAACTTTCCATCTGCATCTTCAGCCCCTGAAACCCATAATCAACGATAGAATATACGATTTATAAAAATTTGCATATTCGGTTTTCTATTATCATTCTCAGAGATGATGTGGTAATAATCAAAGATAAAATACATCATTGAGCAAGACGAGAAAAGCTAGGTCTTTATTGGCTAAGTGCAATCATTGAGAGCAGCCCTGTACCGCTCAACAAATATTTTCTGTTTCCGGAAATTGTAATGCTTTCAGAAATTGCACTTGGAAAAACAATTAATCACAATTGAAAAGAGATGAATGCCATCGCTGGGAAAATAAGTTTATTCGACTGACGTTGCTGATTCCAACTCGAACCCATTTTCAGAGACGGTATTAGATATGAGTATCACTATCTCTTTAACCATCAAAATATAGAAGCAAATTTATATGCCTAAGCTTATTGTTACTTTTATGCGGGCAAAATTGGAACCTGAAATAGCTCTGGATGAAATAATGGACTGTTTCCTTTAAGCATTTAAAGTAATAGCGGGGTTAGTTAAAAGAGTCATACTGTTTTGATCTTCCAACGCCGTAAAACAGTTTGAAGAAGAATCATATTACCACGGATGTTTTCAGTAAAAGCAAGCAAAAATAGAAGATTATTCAGATAAATAAAATACCGAAAAGAAAACATGCTTTGGTGCTTATAACACGAAATGGACAGATTTTTGAAGCACATACTAATACTTAGGCATCGGCATCCTATTCAACAGCGCTTTACGCTCTGCCATTTCTTTAAATGTTGGATTCATTTGCACGTGTTCAAAGTTTCGTTACAAACTAGGGATTAAAGATTAACTGAATAAATTCAGCGGAGGTAATCTATATTTCAAGACCTGTAACCATTTAGGTTAGGGTTCGAAATGCGAATAAATATTACTAACTCACAACGGTTCTCCTAGCAAACTAAGATGCTGCTAAAAATCAATAATTTCTTTTAATAAGTAAACTATCCCTGTCACGAAGAAAATGCGAAAAATGTAGAGAAGGTTTCTGAGCCTTTTATATTTTAAGTGTTCGCGAAGTTGTAAAAACCTGAATAAGAGGATTGTTAAGGGCAATTGTTAAAGCCAAAACATTGATTTTGCCAGAAGCATACATGTCAAAAACCGGTATAAATGATGGCCGTCCATGGGCGCATTTATATGGCTGTGCACAGTTCTTTAATTGATCGAGGAGTGCTTCTTGTTCTGATCGTGAAAGTTGGTCGCCAAAACGTATTGCTGACTTGCATGCTTTTGTTTGGAGAACAGTTGTTACTGCAGAACTGAAAAAATATCAGAAAAATAATCTTCGTTTATATTAGAAACGAACTTTTTCAATAATATTTTGAACCTTACATGCAAAGCCTTTTCGATGTCAGTCAAAATATCACAGACATTTGACAGACAAATGTGTACCATGTTAAATGATCAGTGGGAAAATGACCCAGTCACTAAAACGTTTTTTGTTTTATACGTGGCAGTATAGGCATACCCGAACCAACATCACACTGAATACTTGGAATTTACATAAAACGTTAGGGGCTCTTCATTTCTGCAGCATATGCGGCTGATAAACGAGTATTTGACTAAGCCTCATTTATCAGCTTAGCATATGCTGCCTTTGTACATTAACACAAAGTTTATTAGTTTTGATGGAACGATCGAACTGTTTCAACATAATGCGCTCCCATTAATAAATCAAACGTTTAATTACGTTTTGGAGAAGACAAACATCAATTTTAGTTTTCAAACTTCATAAAGAAAAGGCAAGTGGACTGTGCGCAGTCTAAAGGAAAAAATAACTGCTTATGCAACACGCGGCGGCAAAGATCCTTTAACATAGCGCAGTTTTACCGGCTAAAAAACAAAGGTTGCCACAATAACCTTTTTCTAGTTGAAAACTCCAGTCTGTGGTTCACACAAAAGAACAAACCAATAATAAAAATTTAGAATGGAAAGTTTAATTTTATTCTTTGTATGTTAGGGATTCAAAAATATGCGTGACTAAAAATAGAACAAATTTTTATACTGTTTGGGTCCATTCCAGCGTAGAGGATGGAATGGGAGCGCAGAGGAAAGGCTGCTCAAGGCCTTCAATAAGCAGTGAGTTATTCAATCATATAACTATATGACCTAGGTCATTCCGATCCCTCTCACTGAACGACGTTAGATTTTGCACGATGCAAATGCCTCCGATAATTTTAACAGCAATTGCTGTGAATTGGCATTTTTAACGGAAAACAAAAAGAGAATCACCAGAGAAGTGGAATTGAGAGCATGAAAACGGACAAGATACCACATCTAAAAAGCTGAAATTTCTGTGTAATCGTAGAACGAATGTCCCAAGTAATTTAGGCCATTTGTGTCAGCTCGGTGGAATATTGCAATTTAATGTACACTGGGCTGTTACTAAATTTCTGTCATAAAATAAATTCCCTATAGTCCATTATAAGAACCCAAAATATATTGTACCAAGTCGTGAAATATTTCATGACTTTTTTGTGAGTGTGGACTTTAGTCTTTAAAAATATAGCATATATGCTATATGTTTAAAGACCAAACTCCACACTCATGAAAATCACCTATTTAGAAAAAAAGGAACTATATTGATAGAATATTTCGGTATAAAACAAAAGATAAACCATGCAATCTAGAAGCCTATGTTCCATTTATGCCCTCGAAATATAATACTTACTTTAGAAACTCCGTTCCCTCGGGAGAATGGTGGTCTGAATTTAGACGGCAAAAGACGAACTCCTTTAGAAGTCGTTTAAAGTCTTGAGAAATGGACCAATTAGGACTTATTTTAATCGGAAGGCCAGTAATAATAATAGTTCCGCTGATGGACAACACGGTTTTAACTCCATAGACAGAGAGATCGGACGAAAGTTTGGACCATCTGAGTTGATCTAATTCAACAGATAAATCCATATGCAGTGGTTTGAGCCAAATAGAAAGACCGCAAAGGTTTACGGTGCAAATTAT
Source organism: Schistocephalus solidus (assembly GCA_017591395.1). Classification (NCBI taxonomy): domain Eukaryota; kingdom Metazoa; phylum Platyhelminthes; class Cestoda; order Diphyllobothriidea; family Diphyllobothriidae; genus Schistocephalus; species Schistocephalus solidus. The sequence goes on from WEDG01004605.1 coordinate 86,662, forward strand.
TTATTTGAGTCCGCCATTCATGGAGCAGTTTCTCCAATAATATGCGTTCATGAGCAGCGTGCTGGTCAAGTGCAAATACACTGTTGTCACATTAAAACGAGAACCATACCGCGTGTAAGAACCTTCTTGTTTCAGAAGTATTATTCTGTTCTCTAGATAACCGAAAATGTGCATTTGTTCTAGATTGAATTCTTTCGACCGAAGACTCATGACTGACCTCAAAACGTTTTGAAATTCGGCCAAGTGATTGTTTAAGTCACTCACAGATAGTAGCCCAAGATTCATTAGGTAATACAGGATTTTGGACTATTTTGATTATTTAATTCTCGGAACAACATTGGTATAAAACTCAAACTCAGTAAAATGGGATAAGCGTTAATTAGAAAGGTGGACATTATGGAAGAACAGTCAGAGTAGAAACGAATAGTAATCGCTAATAATTTTGAAAGAAGAGTCACAGAAGCCGAGGACCGGAAATCGGGATTGGAGATGATTAGTTCTCATGATATTAAAAAATATGCAAAACTAATTTTCAGAAAAGAAAAAAAGGGAAAAAGTTGAAAAAGGATCAAAAATCGGTGCAAATCACCCGAAGAAAGAAACTAGTTTTACTTTTCATTATGAATAATCCCGAAGAGACGAATTATCTATCAGGCAGTTATTGAAAAAATGACCGAAAACTGTTGATTTTTGGCCAATAGTATCAACTTTTACCAAAGTTTAATCTAATGGTTGCGTAGTCGTCAAAAATGTAGAGTTCAAGCTATATTTATTCATTTATTTATTGCCAGTTTACAGGCAAGGTCAAAAGGGATAAACAGTAGGGGGTCGAGCTGACAATAAAAAAATCTCCTGATCGTTCTTTAAAGTGTTTTCAGGAGAAAACACTGCAGCTTATTGAACGGATTAAAGTTCAGGAGAGGGAATTATTGACACAGGTGTACGGTGTAGTATTTCTCCTTTCATTGCTGTGGATCAGGTATTCTGTACTAGCAGCAGGTATGGCGGCGAAAGGTTGCTCGCTGTCGATTGAGGAATAACCCGATTAAGAACTGCAGAGCCAGCAATATTTTCTTCAGCATGAAGTCCGGCACCGGATTCAGAGTCCGTGGACGCCATCAGAACAGAAGAGAGCTTCCAGAGAATCAGCAACCGAAATTTGTGGAAGGTGTCCTGAACGTAGGAAACTAGTGACAGCTCTCGTAAACAAAGGATAATTTTGCTGAATTTTAATACTTCTGGGTAGTTTATTCCAGATTGCAATAGCGTTTACCGAAAAAAACTGACGGTATCTAACGGTGCGTGCCAAAGCAAGAAATAAAAATACATCTCGATGACTGGAGCGCCGAGAGTGGTCGAGCTGCCTCAGGGATCTAAAGGGGTAAAAGGTTAAAACTGTTTAAAAGTTTAAACAGTAAAATTGTCATTTCTGTTATCTTCGAAGCCACAATGGGTCGAGGCTTGTAAGCTCACAGCGTTGTTGGTAGGACAGGTTTCTGTGCTCTGAAGTGAAAACTCTATTAAGTAAAGAAGTGCTGGACTGATTCTAGCTTCTTCCGTTCACTAGCGTGCGGAAGGCAAAATATAAATTAGCAGCATTCCAAACTTAGTCTGACATACATTTTATAAAGGCTGGTTCTAATTTTGATGGTTTTGAAATTTCTGAGAGTAAACCGAGTAGTTGGGTGTGCTTTCGAGACAATAAGGACGCAGTGCTCTGACAGATTAAGACTACTAGAATATGATATGCCCAGATACTTTATAACCCCGGGCACATTTAGGTCATCACCGTCTATGCTTAGATGAGGCTGATGGTTGTCATCACTAACCATAACAGAGCACTTGTTTCAAGAAAGCGAAAGAAGACATGTGCGACACCACTGTGTGAAGGCTTGGAGATCCTTTTTTTAAGAGCTGAAGCCCGATTTTGCGATCAACTGGTTAATATCGATAGGCAACTTTTCAATCGTAAGCATAGATAAAGGGCCTACCATACTGAAAACAATCAGGAACATCGTTCACAAAAAGGCAAAATAGAAGCATGTCGAGTACGCTACCCTGAATAACTCCACTCCTCACGTGCGTTAGGTTGAATATAACATCGGAAATTTTAACTCGCTGTGCACGAGCATTCAAATATGAGGATATTTGGTTCAGAAGCTTATTACCTATGCCGAAGGAGGTAAGTTTCAGCAGTAGGGGATCATGGTCAACACGATCAAAAGCTTTCGTGAACTATAAATAAACAGTGTTGATTGCAAAATAACTATCTCTCGATTGTTGCACTTGATCAAAGTAAGGGAGCTGACAGGTGTCACAAGATCGTTTTTCGAGAAACCCATGCTGAGCCGCATTAAGTAGGTTATTCTCTGTTGGTTAAGCATAAGCTTGTCTTTAATCAAGGTCTCTTAGATCTTCGAGGCTGCTGGCAGTGCATTTATTGGCCCGAAGTCTTCTAATGACGTGGTTCGGCCGTGTTTGCGTTTAGGCAGAATTTGCGATTCCTTCCTTAAAAAAGTGAAGTTTTCACTTTCGAGAGCAAGATTAAATATCTTATACAAAATTGACGGTATTTTATCGTTTGCACTTGCCTTTAGACCGCTGACCGGGACGCGAGAAGGCCGAAGGGCTACGGTGACGTCCCAGAGGGTAACGGTTATGTTTTCGAGGACGTTACTGGTCCAAACACGTATGTTTGGAAAGGGGTCGACCAAATTTTCACTAAACGTTCTGGACATGAACGCATTGAAGCTATCAGCCGTCAACTTAGCTTCAGCTATAGGGTTTCTAAAAGCGTCTCGAAGCACAGGGAACTTAGTTTTTCTCTGCGCTTTTACTGCGCGCGAAAAGCGTTTTGCAACATTCCACGAAAGGTTTTTCGCAAAGCTAAACTCTTCAGCTAGTCGTTTTTCTTCAGAGAGCCTCTTTGCCTGTTCAAAGATTTGTTGGATCAAGGGCAAGACGGAAGTGTCATTTTGTAGATGGAAACGACGCGAGAGTCTACGCAGTCTACGGCGGAAAGTTAAAGGGAGGTAAACTTCATCCTTGGCATTAATTATTTTGTTACGGGGATCAAAACGAGAAATGAGTGGACCTTAAACTTGGTAGAATGTATCAGTACAAACATTGACATCCAAACATAGAAAGAAGTTAGTCCAATCGTGGGAATTAAGATGTGTTAGGAATTCACCCCTATTTGCTGATCAGATATCATGGAAAAAACTATATTTTTAGAAAACGTTTCATTAGCCTCGATTTCAAGTGAAGAAAGAACTATAGCATGGTCTGAACTCCCAAGGGGTCTAAAGATGAAACTGACAATGGCTGACAACCTCTGCAGAAAATGGGATCAAGTATGTTTGATCCTCGGGTGGGATAATCAGGTACCTTTTCTCGCATGCCAGTATCTATGGCCTCAAACTTTGCAGGACCAGAAGGTGGAAACCAATGAACTTCAGGAAGATTGAAGTCACCTGCAATCAAGCAGTACTTCAGATTTAGGTCAACTGTGTCATGAAAGGCCTGTGAGAGACGAAGATTGTAATCCTCGCTTGCGTTTGTTGGGCGAAAGACACAACCAACGAGTTAAGAGCAGTTATCTTTTAGAAATACTCGTAGCCAAAAGTTCTCTTCTACTGCGGTAAATTGTCGATAACCCAACGGCAGGAAAGTAAGTGTATGCTTAATATAGATGCAGCTTCCCCACAACAGTTGTGTACTTTGAAGAAAGAAGGAGATATATAGCATAAAACTCAACAAAAATAAATATAACGATATGAGCTACGAGTGGAAAACGAAGTTTAATCTGTAATCCTTTCAAGAGACTTAAGATGCAGGATTGAACATGGGGTAAATTTTCAAAAGTATCGCCATCAGATTGTCTCCATAACTGTGGAAGGTTAATACGCCTTGGGGTCCTCCAGAAATCTCGCTGTGAATTGTCGAGCCGAGCTGCTTTGGATTTAAAACCCACGTTCGAAAAAATCTTTTGGCATTCAGTCTTTGAATGCATTCAAATCTTTTGCTTTAGACTTGGTTTAACGTTTTGCACATATAAAGCGATTATCGAGGGCACGGAAAACTTCATGCTTACCAAAGAAAAATTGTCGGCTCAATATGATTTTTCCAACTTCCTACAATATATTTCAAACTGCAAAAACATCGGCGCGTCGTTTGAAATTGGTTTTGATTTTCAAGTCCTTCGAGACTGAGTTTTTAGTTTCCACCTCAGTGTAGAAGACACGGTGCTGTGAAATTATTAAGGAATTTTTCTGTTTATTCCCCTGAGTTGGGAAATTGTGACTTGAACGTAAGGATTCTGAGGCTTTAAAAAAATCCACTGCTGCGGATTCTTCCCTGACCCAGGATTTATCTCAACTGGAAGTGCAAGCTAAGATCTTCGCTCATTTCTGAAATTTACGCTTGTTTGTGCTCACTGCATCTGCTTTATCGTAGAAGAGTCTCAAACCAAAGACTAAGTCGTTATATTTCCATATTATTTTGTCGTTGTTAACATCTTCAAATATTCATATTCTTGAATATCATTACCAAACCTCTGGTAATTTTTTGGCGATTCTAACATCAATCGCATTTTCTTTGTATCCCCATAAGTATGCAAAACGCAGGTGCCTTAAATGTATTGCCACGAAATATTGGTCCGTGACCTAGTTACGAACCTGTGACACAAAATCACGTAGGACCGACTATCTACACCCCTAACCACTGGGCCAAATTGACCGTGGGCTTTAATCAGCAAAGTAATAGACTAGCAGAAAATAGTTGCGACCGTCGTTATTCTGCTAATTTTTCACCTCCCGCTAAATGGGCAAAAAGTCAGGTAAGCTTAATTAATGAAGTTTACGAAGATGAAACTTGTATGGGGTGCTTCAGCCTCCTACAGAAATTCTTAGGGATGGAGCAGGAGTTAAGCAATTTATATAGCTTTCTCGCCCACCTGTTAAAAAGCTCTTGTCCTTAAAATACAGACCGCAAAGCAAAACCCGTATGCATATATAGCCTCTTCAAGCATACCTTAAACTCACAGAAAAGATATCATGTTTACCGAACCCAGTAAACCAGAGGACATTTCACTAGTTCGAAAAGGAGTCCCATCTTTTCCTTACTCTTAACCATCATTACTTAGCTCAGGCAACATTAGCAATAATCTGGCTTTACAACCCAGCACTGCATCGCTGCTGGACGCTGCCACAACATGCGATATTGTAGAGTTTGGTGAGTTTGTAAAACCAAAGAGAAAGAGCACTAAGAAGACCAAGTCGTTTACGCATTTGCCTCAAGCCTTCCCAAAACCCCGTTCTTCTGAACCTATCTGACCAAAGGAAGCGGATACAAATACTCGCTCAGTTGAGTGATCTGAGTTGCAATAGGGGGCCCGATTGAGTCGAAAACATTATGTAGTCATACAAGGGTTCCCAGAGTCAGCGTCAATAATTCTAAAGGAGCGCATTAAACATGACTTAGGTCTCTTTCAATTGTAAACAAAAACGTTGCTAACGGACGGCAAGTCCATCCAAATTCTCAAAGTATATAGAATAGGGAAGGCCCTGTCCCCACTCGATTCATATCCTCGACCAAGACCTCTTAAAATCATCTTGGAAGACGTAGCACACACACAGCTTCTGCTTCAGACGAAATCAACCCTACAGGGTCTTAATTCTGAAGCTTTTTTCCAACCGGAATACGGGCTGAAAGATCGAATGAAAATAAGACAATAAATAATAGCACAATAAAGACGAGGGACCAATGTTGAGGCAATCTCCAAATAAGGGACGGACAAATAGTTCAAGTGAAAAGAGCATTTCTTTGCCCATAGGCAGTTACTCCGGCAGCCCAACTGTCCCGTTTCAGAAACCAAAAACGTGCCCACTTAAAAATATCCACCCTAAGTGCCAGATCTTTGCGTAATAAGATGCCATTGCTCCAGACTCTGGTTTTCGTACACCACCCGGACATTGAAACATGGAAATCACGCTGTTTATCTGACTCCGAACTCTCTATTCTAGACTTCACTTAAATTTCAGATGATGAACATGAAGGCCGTGGCGGAGAAAGCTCTATCTATGTTAAGCAACCACTTATATTTCTGCAGTTGGACTATCAACAATTTACCACGGTTGGTTGTCTCTATTGCCCTACCAACGCCAGCGAGGATTATGATATTTGTCTCTCACAGGCATTTCACACCGCAGCTGACTTAAATCTGAAGTATTGCTTGATTGCAAGTGACTTTAATCTTCCGTAAGTTCATTGGTTTCCACCTTCCGGTCCTAAAAAGTTCGAAGACTTACTTAAGGCCATAGATATCAGCATGCGGGACAAAGTAGTTGATTTTCGCACCCAAGGATCAAAAATACTTGAGCTTTTTTCTGTAGAGGTTGGTAGCCATTGTCAGTGTCAACTATAGACCCAGTTGGGAGTTTTGAACACACCATGGTTCTTTCTACACTAGGACTCAAGGCTAATAAAACGTTTTCCAAAAATATAGTTTTTTTCCCATTATTTCTGATCAACAAATATAGGAGAATTACTAAGTCAACTTAATTCGCACGATTGGACTAACTTTTTCTATGTTTGGATGTAAATGTTTGTACTGATACATTGTGCCAAGTTCCAGGTTTACTCATTTCTCGTTTTGTTCCCTGTAAGAAAATAATTTATGTCAAGGATGAAGTCTACCTCCATTTATCGTTCTGTCGTTCACTGCGTAGACACTCACATCGTTTTCATCCTGCCCTTGATCCAACAAATCTTTTAGCAGGCTTTAGAGGCTACCTGACGACAAACAGCTGGTAAATGAAGTCAGTTTTTCCAAAAACCCTTCAGTTAAATAAATAAATAGGTTTATTGATTTGGCACTGCTTTGGCGCCGTCAAATCCTTAGAACACAGGAAAAAACCTAAAACGAACCCATCTTTTTCATTAGCAACTTTTGCTTTGGTTTGTTTGTTTGCTAAAAAAGCAGTTTTCGAAATGAAGATAGATTTTGAATAAAAAAGTGAGACCATTTTTGAGTCTTCTGATCACGACGGGTTTGAAGACCATATCTACTGTAAAGTTCCATGTATGAGCCTTGAATGCCATCACATTTGGATAAGGATCTGGTAAAGCATCTTTGAATGGCTTCTAGTTTCTTTCGGCCATCTGATGGCATTATGCCAATGAAAATTGAGCAGTAATCCAGGAGAGGAAAAACGTACATTTTATATAGTCGTGTCTTTAGGGCAGGTGAGGAGAAATTTTTACAAATTAATCCGCATAGTCTAGTGGTTTTTGGTGATATTTGTTTTACGTGGGGAGTTAAATGAAGAGTATTTGTATAGCTAAGACCTAAGTCTTTTATTGCTGTTGTCTCGGTTATTTCCTGATTATTGAAAATTATGGGAGGAATTTTTTGTAGACCAAAAATCAGGAGATGACATTTACTTGGAGAGAATGGCATTTGCCATAGAGTACTCCATTCGCTTAGTTATTTTAAGATCATGTTCAATCGCTCTATGCATACTGGCTACTGTATGCTTGTTTTATGCATATGTGAGTTTTAAGTCGTCCGCATATAAAAATGTTTTAGCTGACGTTGATATAGAGGATAAGTCGTAAATGTATAAAAGATATAGGAGGGGACCTAGGATAGTTTAGAGATTCTTTTCACTCACAGTAAAAGCGCAACATCCCATCTTTCGAGATGCCTTAGGAAATCTAATAGCTGACGCTTAATTGATGGCCTCTAGCTTCAATGATTTCCAGTCCAGAACTTTAAGTGAACATTTTGTCACTCATTTTCCGAACATCCGATTTGAGACCGGTAATGTCCTCAAAACCATAACTTTTACCTTCTGTGATGTGACCGTAGCCATTCGGCATTTCCGTCAATCTTTCAGTCCCGGACAAGATGGCGTCCCGGTCAGCATTCTAAATGCGGATGCAAATGATTTATTTCCGTCCTCGTTGTATAAGATATTTAATTTTGCTCTTGTATTTGAAAGCTTCCCTAATCCATGGAAGGAATCGCACAATCGGACTATACCCAAACACGGTCGGTGTACGTCATTTGATGACTTTAGGCCAATAAATACACTGTGGCAGCCTCAAAGATCTTGAAGACCTTGATCCAAGACAAGATGATGTGTCACCTTACAGAGAATAAACTACTTAATGCAGCTCAGCATGGCTTCCTCGAAAAAAGATCTTGTGACACCTGTCAGCTCTCTTACTTTGATCATGTGCTACAATCAAGAGATAGCGATTTTGCAATCTACACCGTTTATTTCGACTTCACGAAAGCTTTTGATCGTGTTGACCATGATCCCACTACTGCTGAAACTTACCTCCTTCGGCATAGGTAATAAGCTTCTGAACCAAATATCCTCATATTTGAATGCTCGTGCACAGCGAGTTAAAATTTCAGATGTTATATCCAACCTTACGCACGTGAGGAGTGGAGTTATTCAGGGTAGCGTACTCGACCCGCTTCTTTTTTGCCTTTTTGTGAACGATGTTCCTGATTGTTTTCAGTATGGTAGGCCCTTTATCTTTGCTAACGATTTAAAATTTGCCTATCGATATAAACCGGTTGATCGCAAAATCGGGCTTCAGCTCTTAAAAAAGGATCTCCAAGCCTTCGCACAGGGTGTCGCACATGTCTTCTTTCACTTTCTTGGAACAAGTGCTCTGTTATGGTTATTGGTGACAACCATCAGCCTCATCTAAGCATAGACGGTGATGACCTAAATGTGCCCGGGGTTATAAAGTATCTGGGCATATCATATTCTAGTAGTCTTAATCTGTCAGAGCACTGCGTCCTTATTGTCTCGAAAGCACACCCAACTACTCGGTTTACTCTCAGAAATTTCAAAACCGTCAAAATTAGAACCAGCCTTTATAAAATGTATGTCAAATTAAGTTTGGAATGCTGCTAATTTATATTTTGCCTTCTGCAGGCTAGTGAACGGAAGAAGCTAGAATCATTTCTGCGCTGCTTGACTAAAAGTATTTTCTCTCCAAAACTCCGAAAGTTCTCCTACCTAAAACAATGTGAGATTACTAACCTCGATCAGTTTTTGCTTCGCAGATGACAGAAGGGACAATTTTTACTGTTTAAACTTTTAAAACATTGAACCTTTAACCCCCTTAGTACTCTGAGAATACTCAACCACTCTCAGCGCACCAGTCATCGAGATGTCTTTCTTTTTCTTTTTCTGGCATGCACAGTTAGATTTTGCCAGGGTTTTCCAGTAAATGCCATAGAAATCTGGAATAAGCTATCCAGAAGTATCAAAATTCAGCAAATATAATCTTGTTTTACGAGAGCTGTAACTAGTTTTCTACATTCAAGACAGCTTCCACGAATTTTCTGTGCTGTTTTGGTAGAAGCTCTCTTCAGTTCTTATGGCGTTCGTGGATTCTTAATCCTTTGCCAGACTTCATGCTGAGGGCAATATTGCTGGCTCTGCTCTTAGTAATCGGCTTATTCGTCAGTTAACAGTAAGCTACCGTTCGCCGACATACTTGCTGTGGGTTAGAATACCGGATCCATATCACTGAAGTGAGAAGGACTACACCGTGCGCCTGTGTCAACCCTTCCCCGTCCTGTACTTAAATCAGTTAGTAAGCTGCAGTTTTTTTCTCCTGGAAAACCTTGAACGAACGATTTGGAGTTTTTTCACTGGCTGATTTATCCTCTACTGTATATCTCTTTTGACTTGGCTGTAAACTGGCAAAAAATAAATAAATAAGATAAATAATACAGGAACTACAATGTGGCATTGCGTGCTGACTATTATGTTAAAATGTATGCTCTGCTAGGAGAGATCACCTGCGCCCACGAAGGAGTTATTCGCTATTTTTACAAAATGGCTATATTGTAACTTGCAGGACGATGTGCCACTTTCCAAAATTATCAAAGGTTGTACGAAGGGATTAATAGAGTTTGGCTGTAGTTATCTTCATAGCTGTTCATTCTCCTGCTGCCATTAAATGGAGAACATTAAGAGTTGGCTGACATGACACTTACAAAACAAATATGGTGGTTTTGGATACAATCTGTGTTAGAAACTTTGTTGAAACACAGGCGAAGAATAGGCTTGCCCACTTAGAGTAAGGTGGCAGCCGTACTAATATATCGATAAGCTTTTGGGGTGATGGCTTGAAAACCTCGTTTATTTCCTCACAAAATATTTAAAGAGCTATGAAAAGAGAACTTAAAAGAACGAATAATTTCTGGAGAATGTACGTGACATAAGTTCAACCTTTGCATTACGAAGGATTTCGCAGAAAGCAGAACGATGACAGTGCCCTTCCGGTTTCTCAAAATAAAAACATCTATCTATGTATAAGGACAATTGTACGCAGATCGCGGAAGTCGTATGAAGTGAAAATTATATACTGAGCCGTAGGCAAGCCAAAATTTCTGTTGAGTTTGATTAATAGAAAGTGGAAGAATAAAAAGACGTTCGCAGTGTTGGTAGCTGAAAACAATGAGGACATTACTAAAACCCAAGACAAGGCAGATCAAATGTTTTGTTTTTTTTGCTCCTGTTTTCACAGATGAAGCGGATTTTTACCAGACAGTCTTCAATGTATAAAGTAACGACGCAGTGATGGAAGACTTCGTACTCACAGAAGAAGATGTGTAAAAGGGACTTGTTGCTCTTAGTGTAGTATCACCCCTGGGTGCTGGTCAAATCCTGAAAAAATAATGAAGAGCTTGCTAGCGACCTCTACAGACCACTCTTGAATATTATCCAGTCGTCCTTTAACCAAAGCATCCTCCCATGTGCTAGGGAAGTAGCAAATATAAACCATAATCAAAGGTTTGAACCGGAACCAGTGCAAAGAACTATTGACCAATGGGCCTAACATGAATTTGTCACAAAGATATGGGAAGGATAATGAAAAGCTAGGATGTTGTTTTTAGGCAATAACGTCCTTGATAATGTTTTACACCGATTGCAACGAAACCGCTCCTGTTAGATCAATATGCTCTTCTCAATAGAGCAGTGATCCAGGCCATTAGATGTAGACACCAGCGTTGATGTTTGTCTACATCGATTTGAAAAAAAACCCTTTCATAGTGTTCCACACTGCACATTACTATACAAGGTCCGAGAAGCTAGCATAAGTGGGAATTTACTAAAGTGGATAAAAGACTTTATTCTCCTCTTACTTCCCAAGCAGCTTTCTCAAGGACCCCGAGAAAGGTCCATAGGGAATTCAGGAGAACGTCTCCAAATAATGTCTTCCATGCATCCTTTCTCCCACGAACATTGATGTCTTCATAACCCACGCCTCCGTAAAATGATCGCCCAACAATTGTGTCATACTTGCGCACTCGTTTTAAATAACTCCCGTTGCATTTACCAGTAAACATCATCAGAATCACAATTTGACTAGTGAGCTCTGCAGGCCTCAGATTGATCATCGATTCTCACGTGAACTAGCGCCGCTGAGTGCACTTTGTTGACTTCTTCTTACTCGATTGCCGGATCACCCATTATTCTTACGTACAAAGCTCAAAGGCAACCTACCACACTGCTTCATCTGCCCAAGTGGATCAGTTTTGTTTCTCCTGCACCTTTATCATGACCATTTCAAAATGGCTATAACCCCGTCCGCCAACGCATCTGCCATGCCTTCAGGCGATGTTGCTTGCAGCATTAGCATTCTCCCCGTTGTTGACACTACATGGACTGTTGACGATCGTTTCGGGTTCCTCTGTCGGTGGTCTGAGAAATCAGCAATGAAAGTATCATGGTCACTTCTCTGGCAATTCTAACATCAACTTCGTGATCTCTTCGGTCATCAGCATGCCAGTCTTACATCACGCGTATGTTTTGCTCCAAGGAGTGACACTTAATTTATCCTTAAAAACCCACAAACCCCGGTTATCATATGCCTTTTCTATAAAAATGCCCAAGGAGTTTTTTTCCACCGTCTGCTCTTTTATCTTTTTTACTTCCCTGATTTTTGACATTTGTCATCACCAAGAAGCTGACCTACTATTCATAACTTAACTGTACACGATTTTAGATTCTTTATTATTTTTGCCCCATGACAGTGCCCATCAGGGTACTAAAAAAATAAAACAACAAAACATCTATCTATTTGATAGGCTGACCACAGTCCATGTGCAGTGGCGATGCGAAATCAATTTTATTGCCGGTAGTCAGCTTTCTTGGGTCAGTACGTACGTTTCTTAATCAATGCCAATGACTGGATTTAAAATAAATGGAAGGCAAGGGAGTTATGTTTTCAGATGACGATCAAATGCAATCATGATGAACAGACTTTAAAAGAAAGACTCAACCACCCATTTAAGTGAGTCTAATTAATAGTTGATGAAGTCTAACTTTGAGAAATGTGTCAAGCTGTGGCTCAAAATGAAGACGGCGAGTGAGATAGGTGACTCTCACTAAGACTTTCTTGAAAGAAAGTGCCTGTCCAATGTATCCGAGCAAAGGAACTTAGGAATCATTGTTTGTCTTACATAAAGCCCTTCAATCAATGTTTCAGAGCGGCCAAAACGGTGAACATAAATCTCTTTTTTATTAAAAGAACTTTCGTATATATCGATAAGTGAATATTTGGAAAAATATACGGGACGTTTAGTCATTCACAGATGGATTATGGAGTTGATACATGGTGACCGTGGTTGAAAAATGAAAACAAGCTACTGGAGAGGGTTTCAGAGGTGGACGATACGAGTCGTTAATGGTCTAAAGTCATTATCCTACGAATGCTGACTTGATGGACTTAACCTTTTCCCTCTTGAGTACAGGCAGATTCGAGGCAATCTCATGCAGAACTATCGGCTCATGAGGAATCAAGACTGTGCTCTACATTTTGAGAAATTCTTATCATTGGCCAAAGCAACAAACTTGCTTGGTAATGCTGTCAAATTTTCAGGAACCTTATCCCAACTGCATTTTTGTCGCTATTCGTTTTCAAAGCGAGCCGTCGGTGCCTGTAACGAACTTCCTGAGGACGTTTAATGACCGACACCACAGACGCAGTCAAACACAAACTGATTCATTTTTATTGGAAATATTCCGTTCCTCCTTACAGAAAAACATTGCCGCATCAAACTACAGCTTTGCACCTACCTACAGATAACGGTGATATCTAGTATTTTACATATGCAATCACCGATATTTCGGGATAACTCTGCGAGATCCACTGTTACAAAAACAATTTGCATATGAATATGTTACACCCTAATGCAAAGTAACATATCTTTTGTAAGTCGAATATTTGGTGCACCGTTTTCAATAGTGTTTTAGAGGTCATTCCTATTACCCTTTAATACACTGAACTAAGAAAATACCGAAAATTTCGACCAAAACGTTTTACTAAGCATGAACATGGCTCCAAGTTTCTTTGGCGTGAGGGAGCGGTTTCCCTTCCGCAGTATAATTATCAATTTGGTATACGTTCTGCGCCCAAACATACAGCTGAATATAAGTCAGCTGTCTTGTTTCGTAATTCGTACGTTTTTATGTGTAGGGCCCGTTCCACCTATGAGACGATGAGGTAATTTATGTAGTTGTCTATGCCTAAATATACATCCTGATGTCATTTGCCAGAAAAAGGTTTATTTATTTATTTCTTGTCAGATATACAGTAGAAGATCGAACTGACTAAAAAATACCTGATCGTTCTTTGTAGTGTTTTTCAGGCGAAAAAACTGCAGCTCGTTGTATGATTAAAGTTCGGAACGGGGGAGCGTTGAAACAGATGCATGGTGTGGTCGTTCTCCCTTCAGTATTAAAAATCTTTTGCCTCCCACCAATAGAATAACGACCAAAGCTGCTCAGATTTGTGGCTTTATTTTTTATAGTTTCTACCTTCCTGAAATTAAAATTAAGACTTTATCGTATGTTTGTGCTTCCCATTCTTGAATTTTGCTGTCCTTTCTTCGGTTTTAATAAATGAAGCTAGCTGATAAAAAATTGAAAATGTCCAAAGAAATTTCACAAAAAACTCCTGTATCCCACTCTTTCATATACTTCCTACTCAACTAAATGCTAGCTGATGAAGTAAAAATTTATTTGTGTAAGGAGACTGGAAGCAGGCCTTTTGTCTCCTTTTTCGACTTAATAATAGCTCAAATCTCGCCAAGTTTTCTGTCATTACCCCCGTTAGTCTTCCTTATAACCTAAGAAATTAAGTACTTATTATACCTCCTCCTGCATCCTCCACATGTAAACGCTCTCTATTCTTTGCTTCTAGGTATAGCTTTCTTCGAAATAACTTGCCAATGGAAAATAGGTCCTTAACTAGTCTATCTGCATTCAAGCGAAGACTACACATTTATCTTAACGCTGATTCTATTAACCTTTTATTTAATCATCTTTTCTGGGCAGCTTTCTCCATGACTCGGAGAATGGACCATCGGGAATTTGAGTGGCCTTCTTGAAAGTATTTTTCTCTACCCACAGGTCCACCAGAAACCATGATGTCTTCTTATACCACCAGTCATTCAAAAGATAAAGTCCTTCGACGTGCACAGTCTAAAATGCTGCCAGTTCGTTGGATACTTACCATCATCAGAATTCAATTCCGGATCCTGAGATGCTGAGGCATCAAGTTCACTGACACCTTTTCGCGAGATTTCGTTTCATGTGCCTTAGTGATCAAAAACGAACCACATCAACATTTCATAAACTCATTCTGAAATTCTAATGCATTATTAGACTACACTTTTCCCTTATCTTATTTTCCTTAGCAGATTTTTTGTCCTACCCTGTTTTCGAAAATGGAGACATTGGACTCTGCCTCCATTTTCATGGAAGGAGTTTTTTACTGCCTATTTTCTAGTTCAGAATTAATTTCAAAACATTGCTAAATATTGTCTTAACAGGATAAGTTCTGCCTAAATTATTGCATACGTTTACATTTTATCTGAACACATTGACCTTATTATATTTCGGTCTAAATATTTCTTTCGAGAGTGCCTTCCCGGTGCTTACCATACATAAATTCTAAACAGCTGATGTTGGGGGGTATTGGATGGAAACATAATTGCGGCATGTTTTGGGACGAGAGGTGAGGGGATAGCAATAACTTATACTTGTTTTTGGAGGATGAGGTGGGCGGCAAGTAACTATAGCCAGCTGAATTATCGGTTGTTGATCCAGGTTAGACGTAGGTGTCACTGCGTTGGTAGGAGGAGTTGGAACAGTTAATTTCGTTTCACCATGTGTGAGGCGGGGCTAATGAAAAGTGAGATTCGAAATGCCGCAAGGATTAGCAGTCGTTGCTAGTGGATAGGGCACTCGGTAGTTAGTTAGTCATGCACATAACCCTTCGTAATGTGCGTCTTTTTGACGTGGTGGTTGATGCTGGTCATGCTAGAGTGCCAAACTTCGAGGAATTCTCGAGCCTGTTTGATGTTGGCCATGATTATCACTTCGGTTCCATCCCAATTGAAGCGGTGGTCGCACTCAAGGGAGTGTGCAAAAACGAGTGATAAACAGTCACGTCTGTGAACGGCTAGCTTATGTTCGTTGATGCAAGCCCCAAGACATCGGACTGTATGGCCAACGTAAAAAGAATGGTATTTGGTGCATGGCATGTGGTAAAAAATATTGCTTATTCTATCTTTGAGAAGGGTGTCCTTTGTTCGGCATAGGGTTGCGTGTATGGAGGACACAGGCTTGTGGGCGACAGACAGGCCAAAATAACTTAATTGTCAATAAGTGTTTTTCCGGAAAACACGTTGTATGTAAGATAAGGAATAAAATTTCCTTGGCACAATATCTCCATTAGAAAAAAGGTTCTGTGTTTGTCTCTAGTGTCGAAGATAATTTTTTTCACCAAGTTCTTTGTGTATCCATTGGACCGGAAGAACTGATATAAATACGATAGTTCTTTCTTAAGTAGGTCATTGCAGCTGCAACAGCCAAAAGTTCGATGAAAAAGAGTGCAAACACAGCTGTTTTTGTGGGCCGCAGTGTGGTTGCTTGCATAGTTAATCAGTAGAGTCCATTCGGTGGACGCCTGTTGCAAGTTCACTATCGCTGAGTCCTTGTATACTCACGTCTGGGAATGAGAGTTCATCTCTTGTTTCGGCTTCGTGAGTAAATTTTATAAACGGCAAGACCCCATTCAGACTTTTATGCAATTGCTCAAGATTGCAAGTCTATATGATAACGGCTGTGTCATATACGTAATGGAGCCATATATTTGAGTTGAAACGTTGTAGTCGTCCTCTTCTAGTCGCCGAAAGACTAGTTTGACATGTAGCCCTGATGTTGAGGAGCCCATTGAGGTGCCCTTAACTTGTTGATAATATGTGTCATCAAAGTGACAATAGTTCTTAAGGCAGAGCTTAAACATATCACAAAGTGCTGTTTTGGAATGCCAATGGAATTTTCCTGTAGGCGTCGCTCTATGCTTTCAGTGGTCAAGTCATGTGGTATGGAGGAAAACAGAGAAACCACTTCGAACGCTACAATACATTCGTTGGGACATACTTGATGTCCTTGAATTTTCTGTAGAAATGCCTGTGAGTTTTTGACGATCTATTGCGATCCATCCCTCATGTGCTTTAAGGTCCGTAAAGCCATTTGGCAAGATTGTAGGTGAGGGATCTTATAAGCGGCACTATGATCCTCAATGGCGCATCTGTTTTTTGACCTTTGGAAGGCCATATGCCTGTGTGTTAAGGGGGTCATTAATCTTGACTTATCGGGCTTATGCGATTCAATCGAGAGAGTTAGTTCACCTTATTCGTTTCAGCAGTGGCCTGCATTTTCTTTGGGTACACATCAAGTGGGGTGTACGCTTCCCTGTCACTGAAAATGTGCTTTGCCTTGTTGACGTAGTTGATCTTATCCACGATAACAGTTGCACCATCTGTGTCAAATGTGATTGCAATCCCCTCTCTTCTTCGATTGCTAAAGCTTGATGATATTTCATTTGCCGGAGGATAATATTGGCACAGCTACGTTTGTCAGCAGGTATGTCAAACGGGACGTTGGAGGTCAGCAAAAGGGATTCAAGATTGGATAGGAAGCTTGTCGGTGTAGCATCGATATGGCTGAATTTTATTCCTTGAGATAGGAGATTTATTTCAGCGGATGTTAACTTCCTTTTGGAAAGGTAAATAAGCCTCGTTGGCATGCTGTTTTCATTTGTAGAACGGAGCGGAGATTTTAGTTTCTCTTAAAGGTTGACTCGTTTCTTCATTCCGGCGTACTTGGGGGTGGCAATTATCATTTGCAGCACTTCTTCGAATAGATTTCCAGGTAGTCATGAAAAGCACCGGTTGTTCAGTACAGTAGTTGTTGCTTCAAAAGGGCAAATGTGTTGGTGGACTTCGGATATAACGGCACTTTAAAAACGTGGAATTGTTTTCCAGTCTCATTGGGTAGAGTGCGTTTGAATCAAAGTGACTTCAAAGGGGTAACATGATCGCGACAGTGGTGGAGGAAATTAAGTTGTTCGTAAGTCGTCGCCTGACTCTGTACGAATTTCTGCACACTTCTGTTATGAATGAGCTTGTGACACCATAAAAACATTTTAAATAATTGAGATGGTTTGTATCCAAGGATAGAAAAATGAAAAGAATTTGCTCTTCGGGGAGTCGATTTGTACTCGTTAATTTACAAGATGTTGACACCAACCATTCGTCTGATGAAATGAACAGAGAAGAAAGTGTCATGGTCAACCTAGATCAGTTGGTGCAACAGGAGAGGTGATGAAAAAAAAACAACTGGCGTGAGGGGGTGGTGAGTCTGACCCGTATCATTCTCAATCGTCTTAGCGGTCACCTAGAGCCGGGCCTGCTCCTGGAAAGCCAATGTGGCTTCCGCCGACACCGCGGAACAACTGATTTGATCTCTACCGCCCGCCAGCTACAAGAGAAGTGTCAGGAGATGCGAACTCACCTATACACTACCTTCATGGATCTAACGAAAGCCTTTGACACGGTGAATCGTGACGGACTGTGGAAAGTCATGCAGAAATTTGGTTGTCCTGAGCGGTTCAGCACATGGTACGTCAGCTTCATGACGGGATGACGGCGCGTGTCACTGACAACGGGACGGTATCCGAAGCATTCGCAGTGACTAACGGAGTGAAGCAGGGCTGCGAACTGGCCCCCACCCTCTTCAGTCTCATGTTCTCGGCTATGCTGATGGACGCCTACCGTGATGAGCAGCCTGGTATCCGCATCGCCTACAGAACTGACGGGCACCTTCTCAACAATCAGCGTATGCAGGCTCCAATGCGCGTGTCTACGACTACAGTCCATGACTTGCTCTTCGCGGACGACTGCGCTCTTAACACCGTGACGGAGGAGGACATGTAAAGGAGCATGGACCTCTTTGCCCAAAGGCTGCGCCGATTTTCGAATTAACAATCAGTACAGCCAAAACGGTTGTCATGCACCAGCCACCCCCAGGGCAGAGAATACAATGCTCCTCGAAATCAATGTCAACGGTGCTCAACTCAAAACGTGAAACCTTCGCTAATCTAGGAAGCACGATGTCGCGCAACACGTAAATCGATGACGAGGTTGCCCAACGGATCTCCAAAGCTAGTCAGGCCTTCGGCCGGCTGCAGGCCTCCGTGTGGAATCGCCACGGTATTCACCTGAACACCAAACTGAAGATGTACAAGGCCGTCGTCTTGACGACACTCCTTTACGGAGCAGAGACCTGGACCGTCTACTCGAACCAAGCCAGGAAGCTGAATCACTTTCATCTCAGCTGCCTCAGCAGAATACTGAAGCTGAGATGGCAAGACATGATCCTGGACACGGAAGACCTGGAGTGGACCGGAATCCACGCCTTGCTAAGGCAAGTGCAATTGCGATGGAGTGACTACCCAAACGACTTTTCTATGGAGATGTCGCTACGGGTTCTCGCCGACAGGGAGGTCAAAAACGACGCTACAAGGACATTTTGAAGAAATCGCTGAAGCAACTGCAAATCAACTCGGCGACCTGGGAGGACCTCGCCCAGGATAGACCGGCATGGAAAAGATAAGTGAAGACTGGTACAAAAATCTATGAGGACAACCGGATCGCCGCCGCCAAGGCCAAAAGAGCGGCACGAAAGTCACCAGCGCCCCGGACCAACTACGCCGAAGCCCAGGCCCTGCCAACATGCCCGCGCTGTCAACGCATCTTCCGCGTGCGAATCAGCCTGGTTAGACATCTTCGGATGCAATGCACCAACAATCCGACAATTCCAATTTCTACGTCAAATTCTGCCAACCCTCCTTCTAACTCGGCCACCCTCACTCCTGGCATCAATTCCATTACTCCTACTATTATACAGACCACATTCATCAACTCATCGCCTGTAACCCCCACGACCGCAACCACCACCGCCTTCGCCTTCAATACCACCACCACCATCAGCGATGGGGAATCTCACCTAAGCTGTACTCAATGCGACCGCACATTCACCTCACGATTCGGCCTGGTCGGCCACTTGCGAATACATCGTACAGAGACCTGTGCGCAAGTGCCTGGAGCACCATCACACAGCAGAGATCGTCGCCTCCACTGTTCTCACTGTCCTCGCGCATTCACTGCAGCGCATGGGCCTATTCGGTCACATGCACATGCATGACAGCGGAATTCACCACAATGCCGACAACACCGATACACCATGCACACCCTCCGCTCCTGCCATTCTTAGCACCCCTGCCGCCCCCACTACCATGAATGACATCCCCCAGCCTCTACCGATTTCCCCTGCCCACACTGCGCCCGCAAATTCAACTCACGCATCAGCCTAGTCAGTCACCTGCGAATCCATCGCACGGAGGCTGGTGAACCAGTGCCTGGGGCTCTGACATACAGTCAACGCGCCCGCCTTCACTGCCCTCACTGCTCCCGCACATTTACACACCGCATGGGCCTATTAGGACACATGTGCCTCCACGACAAATTCTGGTAAACCACCGGAGGCTAAGCTACATCAGCGCACACTACCTACACCAACACCCTCACAATCACCATTTACCAGAGTATATCACAATTTCCTAGAAACCGTGGCCGGGAAATCTGCCAATCTAACGCTTGCATCAGACCACACCTTCGGCTCAGTGTATTTGCTGTGTGTGTCGAATGGCTGACCAGTGGACTGGGAGTCAGATGGCGATGGCTGCTCCATATCCCCTGAGTTAGTGAATCCTGGTGTGTGCGTTATGGGGGCCAGGTCGTGCTGTGGCGCGCGAAGACGGGTACGCCGATCCGTCAGCCAATGCGCCCACTCCCTACCTCAGACAACTGACCGGCTCGGACAGTGTCTGATTGTGGGGGTTGGGGAGAGAGTGAGGCACTTTATGCGTTATCTGGAAAACAATCAAATCCTTTGTGATGTTCAACACGGCTTCTGTCCAGGACGTTCCTGTCTCATGAGTGCTCTTTTGTCGCACTAGAAATTGTCAAAGGCAGCAAATAGGGTCATCCAGTTGATGTTGTATTTTTTGACTTCAAAGAAGACCTTTGATAGTGTACCACACGGGCTTCTCTTACAGAAGATTTGGAACGTCGGAATTCGTGAAAAACGTTTTTTCAATTGGATCAAGAGTTTCTTGTCTTTCGGAGTACAGAGATGTGTTGTTGGAAACTCTAGCTCAGAATGGGCAAAAGTCGAAAGTGGTGTTCCACGGGGTTCTGTTTTGGGCCCCCTACTCTTTTCTAATCTACGTGAATGACTGTCTCAAATGACCTAGATTGTCAAGCTGTCATGTTCGCAGATGACATAAAAATATGGACTGAAGTCAGCTGCGCTGATGACGCAAAAGGGTTACAGTCGAATATCGACAAACTAAGTGCCTAATCGGGAAGGTGGCTGCTTTAGTTTAATGTATCCAAAGTGCATGATCATACACATAAGCGCCGGTTGAAAAGTATCGCTGAAACACCAGTACTTTATTAATGGCACTGCATTAAAAAAGGTAGAATCACACAAAGATCTGGGCATGTGGACCACTGCAAATTTGATGCCCTCAGAACACTGTAAGAAAGCAGTACAGAAGGAAACATGTACACTGCATTGGATCAGACGTGCGTTCAAAATATTCCCCCCTGATCTCTTCGGAAAAGTATATGGCATCTTCGTGAAAACTCACTTAGATTACGGAATACCAGCCTGGATACCGTGGATGAAGATAGATGTTGACCTACTCGATCAGGTGCAACGGAGAGCAACGAAGATGGTCGACGGTTGTAAGACTTATCCGTACCAAGACAGATTGAAAAAGCTTGACTTATTTCCTCTTTTCCTACAGGCACTTCCGGTGTAGCCTGCTTGGACATTCCGGATTATCCGGGGCAATGGTTCCTCACTGCGATCGGAGGATTTCTTCGAGTTTGCCTGTACAATGCATCTGCGTGGTCATCCCTACAAGGTCAATAGTGAACGCATGCGATTGAACCTCAGAAAGTGTATTTTTCAGCCAACGAGTGGAACGAGCTTGGAACTCGTTGAAAAAGTGAGACGGTTACCTATGACAGCATTTCTGATTTTAAAAGAAAGCTTGATGACAAAATATTTGACAAAAGACTACTCTCGCAACATGACACCTTAAAAATAGCCTTTTAAAATCATTCGGTTTCTAATTTTCTTCCACAATGTTTCACCTATAGATTTGAACACGCATTTAAAGTTATGTTATGCTTTGACTCAAAGATTTTTAAAGGTAAACCATTTTTTACTGACTGTTCACATGGAATGATAGTTTTATATCAAAAGCGTCATCAAGGGCAATGCATTTAACCCTTCAAAATATACATATACATTCACCTCGCGCATCGACCTGGTCGGTCAATTGCGAAAACATCGTACAGAGACCTGTGCGCAAGTGCCTGGAGCATCATCACACAGCAGAGATCGCGCCTCCACTGCCCTCACTGTCCTCGCGCATTCACTCATTGCATGGGCCTATTCTGTTACATGCGCATCCATGACAGCGGAATTCACCACAATGCCGACAACACCGATACACCATGCACACCCTCCGCTCCTGCCATTCTTAGCACCCCTGCCACCCCCACTACCATGAATGACATCCCCCAGCCTCTACCGATTTCTCCTGCCCACACTGCACCCGCAACTTCAACTCACACATCGGCCTAGTCGGTCACCTGCGAATCCATCACACGGAGGCTTGTGAACCAGTACCTGGGGCTCCGACATACAGTCAACGCGCCCGCCTTCACTGCTCTCACTGCTCCCGCACATTTACACACCGCATGGGCCTATTAGGACACATGCGCCTCCACGACAACCTCCGGTAAACCACCGGAGGTTAAGCTATATCAGCACACACTACCTACACCAACACCCTCACAATCACCATTTACCAGAGTATATCAAGGTTTCCTAGAAACCGTGGCTGGGAAGTCTGCCAATCTGACGCTTCCACCAGACCACGCCGTCGGCTCAGTGTATGTGCTGTGTGTGTCGAATGGCTGACCAGTGGACTAAGAGTCAGACGGCAATGGCTGCTCCATATCCCCTGAGTTAGTGAATCCTGGTGTGTGCGTTATGGGGGCCAGGTCGTGCTGTGGCGTGCGAAGACGGGTAAGCCGATAAATCAGCCAATGCTCCCACACCCACCCCAGACAACTGACCGGCTCGGACAGTGTCTGATGGTGGGGGTTGTGGAGAGAGTAAGGTTGACAGCTTAGCGCATGTTCCGCACTATAAACAATCTGACGCGCTTAAAACTATCATGGTGGGCTAAAAGCCGTGGCTTGGAAGGTTGCCAACTGACGGGATAACTCGGACTGCGTGGTCAGTCCAATGTGTGTTTTCTGTGGAGTGGCTGACTGGCGGACTGAGAGTCAGGCTGCAATGACTCCTTCTTAAGGTGGCCTTTATGGCACTTCCACGCCATGGGATCCGAGCCAGATGTGGTGGTACGCGCAAGGGCGGCTCCGTCCGCGCCAGCCACCTGCGTCCTTTCCCGCCTCCGGTCTTCTTAACTCTGTCTTGACACCGGGCTCAGGTGGGGGGAGGAGGAGAGAGTGCGGTAGATGCAGCGCGAGCTTAATATCACTTTAAACTAAATTACGCGCAAGTCACCGTCCCTGCTTCCCTTTCCCATGCAGCATACGGTGGACATCGTCAGACTTCAACGGTCGAACTGTCGGGAGCCTGACCCTGAGAAGTCATCTTCGGATTACCCGACTCCGTGTCCTGCACTTAATAATTTCCAAAATTATTTCCCCGATTATTCTCTGGAGTCTATATAACAGAAACCGCATAGAGAGAGCTGGGGTACACACTGGGGAGCCGAATCCCTCATTGCTTTGTAATGCAGCAGGAGAAACATGGGTGAAACTCGAGTCTGAGATTAAGCTAGTACCTGCGTCAGAAGTACGGTATAGTGCGTTTGCCATACATAAATGTACACGTATGTGTATATAAACATATGCGAAAGCGACCTTTCTTGTCTTGCTGGACGCTTGTTTTGCAAATACTGACGCTGGATTGTTATGTTCTTTAACCCTTATCATTGCCTGAGTTCGATTTTATTTGAGGACAGTTTAAAGCACTCTTTGAGACTTTACCCGCGATCATCATCATTCAACATCAAGGTAGTGTGCATAGGAAGCACTCATTTTATTTGTTCTCCAACTTTGACAATTGGAAAGCCGTCACCACTTCACTAGCACTTTTCTGGACAATATCGTTTCAACTGCAAGTACGTACCTGCTTCCTGCTCATCTGGAATTTTTGTCGTGCCAAAATTCCTCATAAAACGGCATCAAATTGGAATTTGTTTATCATCTTATTCAAATTGACTACGCAGCCTCTGCACCAATAAAAACTGACAACCACTCAGGGAACCAAATGTGTACAACCTCGTGCAGTTTTGAATTTATCCAGAACCTTCGACATCTCCAAACGGCTGAGTTGTTCTTGCATATTTTGCATACCATTTCTAGTTTTTTTAAAAGCGTTTTTGAACAAGTAGGCACATTTTTTGATTATATTGCGGTAAATACTCGCCATACATCGTTTTTGCGATCTATCATGGAAGTCAAAAATATACCCTTCGGGAATCGTGCAAAACACGGGGTACATCCGAGTATCAAACCATGGCACCAATGAAAGGGTAACGACGGTGATACCACTGAGCTATCGCCGCACGACGAACTCGCTGATTTAAATTTGAATGAGGACATAAACACTAATCAATATACGAATGAGTTCAATTCCAGGCATGTATTCTTAAAGTCTCCTCCCGCCAAACGGGCCAAGAGTTTGGTAAGTTTTTTGGATGTCAATTACGAGGACGAAGCGTGTGCGATATCCTTTCAATTTCTTCAAAAAATTTCGGAGATTGAAAAGGATACGAAACGGCTGAAGATGGAGATAGAGAAATTGAAGAAACATCCTCAAATTTACCCCGAGCACAAGCACTCTCTAACGGGGGAACATAAGAGAGACAAACGCACATACGCACGCTCAGCTTCCGTAGCCATCACATCCAGCAAGGATGATTGGCGCCACGTCCACGAAAGCTCGGTTTAGCCGTTAAACAGTCTCCAGAAAGAGAAGAGTGAAACCGACAGGGACCCCAGAAAATGAAGAAACGAGTTTCAGAAGACAAAGGTAATATTTCATCTACAAATGTAAGTCCCAGAAGCCCAGCGTGAGACACAAAATCACTCTCATGTTGAAGTGCCAGCATCCACGAGTAACGCCCTCTCTGTGAACTCCCACCCTAGCGTGGGCTGGCAAATTAGGACCTCGCCCTTAAACCGTAAGCGAAATATTGCAATACGGGGTGTCCCAGAATCCACGTCCTGCATTCCGAAGGAACTAGTGACACACGATCTAGATCTTCTTCATGAATATGCCAGTGCAGTCCTGAAGAAAGGGTAAATTTACACCGTGCAAAAAGCTTTCCAACTAGGCAAAACAGACCCCAGCCTCGACATGAAACTATCCCCAAGGCCTCTAAAAATTATTTAATAAAAGGAAACATAGGCAGCACGTCTGTTAGAAGGAAAAAATATCTTACGGGGATCACACGAACAATTGTTTTTTTCAGCCGGACTACGAGCCGAGGGAACGGATGAAAATGAGGGAAACGTTGTGGATGAAAGTAAACCAGACGTTATGTCTTTCACTGAAACGTGGCTCACTGCAGACATAACTGATTCTGAAATATCACTCAGAGGCTATCAGCACTTGAGTAGAGATAGACCATGTCGAGGAAGGAGGAGGAGTCATAGTTTATGTCACTCACAAGCTGACCGCTTTTGCCGACAAACACATTCTATAACGCGATGTGGAAAGTCTTAAGCATTACGATATCTGCGAAGTATTTCAGATCAATGACGATATCGGTTGTGTACCGTTCGCCTTATCAGACTTCCGATCAGGATCTCATTCTCGTTACGGAACTCTACAAAGCCAGCGAGAAGAAAGATGCCCGCATTGTTCGGGGAATTTAACGCTCCTGGTATTGAATGGAAAACTTGGACTGCACAGGGAATGCCACATAACTTCAACCACAAACTATTGCAATGGGCAATAAACAAACTTCTCTGTCTGAAACGGCACGTTTGGAACACGGATGAGAGAAGGACAACAGTCAAACTGCCTTGACCTGATTTTTAACCGAGATGGGGACAATATGCTAGACCTTCAAAATCGACCGCCATTAGGGTCAAGTTATCACATTACGCTGTGCTTCGAGTACTCACTGTTTTCCAAACTAAATTTACCCGATACTAGGAAAAGAACCATTTGGAAGGGGGACTACTCACTTATGAGAAGACAAATGTCAGAGCTATCCTGGGAAACAGAACTAAATGGTGAAACCAATAAAGACTGGGTGACATTGAGCTCGTCATTGAAAGGGATTGTTTAACCTCAACTGTCCACTCAGGAGAAAGACAACCACAAACCGCCCAAAGTGGAAAAACGCAAACTTGCAGGCCTCTTTCAAAAAAGAAATTGCTTCTAGAAGCGTCAGTCGTCAAATGACGTATGTCGGCCATGTTTGGGAATAGGCAATATGTGCGATTCCTTCCATAAAATAGGGAAAGTTTCACTTTCAAGAGCAAGATTAAATATCGTATACAGAAGGGACGGAAATATATCGTTTGCATCCGCCTTAAGAACGCTGACCGGGACGCCATCTGGTCCTGGACTGTGAGATTGACGAAAACGCCGAATGGCTACGGTCACGTCCCAAGGGTTAAAAGTTATGGTTTCAAGGACGTTACCGGTCCAAACACGTACGTAAGGAATGGGAGCGACAGTATGTTTACTAAATGGTTTAGAAAAGAAGGCATTGAAGCTATCAGAAGTCAAATTAGCGTCAGCTATAGGTTTCCCTTAGGAATCTCGAATTATGGGGTGCTGCGTTTTTCTCTGTGCCTTAACTGTGCGTGAAAAGAGCTTCGCAACATTTAACGAATGGTTGCCGGCAAAGCTAACCTCATCGGCTTGTCGTTTTTCATCAGACAGCCTCTTAGCCTATTCAAAGATTTTTTGGATCAAGGGCAGGACGGAAATGTCGTTTTGTAGATGAAAACGACGGGAGAGTCTACGCAGTCTACGGCGGAATGATAAACGGAGGTAGACTTCATCCTTGACATTAATTATTTTCTTACGGGGAACAAAACGAGAAATGAGTGGACCTAGAACTTTGTAAAAAGTATCAGTTCAACCATTCACATCCGAAAATACAAAGACGTGAGTCCACTCGTGGGAATTTAGGTGTGTTAGCAATTCCCTCATATTTGCTGATCTGCAATCACGGAAAAAGCTTTATTTTTTGGAAAATGTTTCAGCAGACTCAAGTTCTAGTGTAGTAAGAAGAATAGTATGATCAGAATTCCCAAGTGGATCCAAAGGTCACACTGACGATGGCTGACAACCTCTACAAAAAATAAAATCAAGTATGTTTCATCCTTGGGTGGGAAAATCAACTACCTGGTCCCACATGCCTATATCTATGGCCTCAAGTAGGTCTTCGTACTTTGCAGGACCGGAAGTTGGAAACCAGTGAATTTCAGGAAGATTGAAGTCACCTGCAATCAAGCAGTACTTCAGATTTAAGTCAGCTGTGGCGTTAAATGCCAGCGAGAGACAAAGATCGTAATCCTCGCTGGCATTGGGTGGGCGATAGACACTACCAACGAGTAAAGAGTAGATATCTTTTAGAAGTACTCGGAGCCAAAAACTCTCCTCTACCGCGGTTAATTGGCGATAGTCCAATGGAAAAAATGTAAGTGGTTGCCTAACAAAGATACAGCTTCCTCCGCCAAGGCCCTCATGTCGATCATTCTGAATGTAAGCGTAGCCTAGAATAGAGAGTTCGGAGTCGGATACACAGGGTGTTGCCCATGTCTCTGTAATTATTACAATGTCGGGGCGGTGGATGAAAACAAGAGTCTCGAGCAAACGCATTTCATTAAGCAGAGATCTGCCATTGAGGACGATTAGTTTAAGCGGGTATGTTTTTGGTTTCTGAAACGGGACAGTTAGGCTATCAGAGAGACTGCCTTCGGCCAAAGAAATGCTCTTCTCTCTTGAACTATCTGTCCATCTCTTATTTTGAGATTTGCCTCGCCATTGGTCTTTCGTGTTTCCAGTTCTTTTATTAGCTGTCACATTTTCATTCGCTCTTTCAGCCCATATTCCGGTTGAAAAAAACACTTCAGAATGCGGACCCCACAGGGTTGATTTTCTCTGTAGCAGGAGCTGCGCCTGTGCTTCGTTTTCCAAGGTGATTTTAAGAGGTCTTGGTCTACGATTTGAGTCGGGTGTAGACAAAACCTTCCCTATTCTATAGGCCTTGAGAATATGAATGGACTCGCCGTCCGTTAGCAGCGTTTTTGCATACAATTGAAGGAGTTCCAAGTGATGTATAACTCGCTCCTTTGGAATAATTGAAGCTGAATCCGCAACACCTTTAATGACTACATTCTGTTTTCGAATCAATCGAGGGCCCGTTTGTAACTCAGATCTTTAAGCTGAGTGAGTACTGGTAACCAGTTGACTTTGCCTGATAGGTCCAGATGAACCGGGTGTTGGGCAGGCTGGAGCCAAATCTCTGCACGACTTGTTCTTCTTGGACCTTTTCTTCTTTGGCTTTACAAACTCACCAACCTCTTCATTATCGCATGTTGGTGCTACATCTACCAGTGTGTAGCGATGGGCGGTAAAGCCAGATTAGTGCTGATGCTAACCGAACTAAGTACTGGTGGAGTGGCGCAAGGACTAGATGGGGCTCCCTCTGGTTTACCGGGTCCAGCAGTCGCGATATGTTTAATGTGACTTTTATGTAAGCTTGAAGAAGCTATATATGAATACGAATTTTGCTTTGTAGTAGGTTTATTACGAACAGGGGCTTTTTTAGCAGTTGGGCAAGATATAGATTTTTTAAAGTTATCTATTTCTTGTGTTAGATTGCTTATTTCCTGCTCCATCCCTGAGAATTTCTGCTGGAGGCTGAAACACCCCATACTTGTTTCGTCTTCGTAAGCGACATTAGTTAAGCTAACTGAACTTTGACCCAGTTAAACGGGAGGTGAACAAATAGCAGAATAACGATAGTTACAATTGTTTTCTGCTTGTCCATTAACTTGCTTAACACGATCCCCTGCATACATGGCCGAGTGGGTAGAGGCGCCGATAGACGGTCCCAAGCAATTTTGTGGTGCAGATTCAAAACTAGGTTTTGGACCAATTTTTTGTGACAATAAACTTAAGGAACTTGAGTTTTGCGTGTTAGAATTGCCACAAAATTAACAGAGAGTCAGTTAGGATATTCAACAATAAGAATATGAAAATATAAGGACTCAGCCTTTGGTTTGAGCCGCTTCCGCAATTGAGAGCTGATGCAGGGAGCACACAGCCGGCGTGAATTTCAGTAAAGCAGCAAAGATCGAGGGTCCAAGTCGCAATTAACAAACTCAGAGGAATATAAAGACAATTCTTTAATAATTTTCCAGCACCGTGTCTTCTACACTGGGGTAGAGACTAAAAACTCGTCGGCTCGAGTTACTTGAAAATCGAAACCAATTTCAAACAACGCGCCAATGCTTTTACTCAAACATTTTTAAATGTACACCATATTTTTATATTGACTGTATACATGAAATGTTAGTTAAATATTAAGAGGGTCATCAATGGCAATGCCTGTAACTCTTCAAAATATACATATAAAAATATACATTTACAAGATGACATGAGGTGGATTGTTTGCTGATCCTGCGGGAAAAGTCGATTATTTGTGCCAAAGAGGCATAAAAGAAAATCTATTTTTATTCAGATTAGGGATTTATTTTATTTGATCCATTTAAAATTGATCAATCACTCTCGAAAGTGTCAATTAGATACAGAGAAAAACAATCGCGTTTTAATAGACTAAAATCTGGACGGAGAAAACAAAGGTCGTGGCTAGTTTTCGATTCGTTGCGAGTTTTTCCAGTACTTTAATGTTATAGTCTTTGCGCTAATGCACTTATTCCTCAACTTAGTGTTGTTTATCAGATAGTGGGTTTTTTCGGCAGTTGGCTTTTTGGTATCCAGATTTTGAATATAAACGCTATTTCAGCTCGCCTTGATCGATTTTTTTTTACTGTTTTAAGGTCTTTAGGATTAATTTATTAACCTCATCGAGCGTTTTTTCCCTTTTTCGTGCTGTTTACTTTTAAATAAAATTTATTTTTCACGTCAATGTTTTTCTTAGCTGTTTCAGTAATCGAATGATGATAATTATCGGTGGTCAAGTAAATTTTAATAATTATTGTACTAGCCTCTGCCTAGCCACATACTATTAGCTAAGAGGTGCGTGCTTTTCTGTGGCAAATGATCTGATCGGCGTCTGATGTCACTTACGCCAATCGTGCAAAGTGTCTGCTGAGCTGTTTGTGTCTGTAGGGACTACTGGTATGAGTTAGCCAATTGCAAAACTGGACTCAATTTCGCAATGGCACGTACGCGCATCTGTCGCAGCGTCTTACGGTCAGAATCTGGACTTACCGGTTCAAGTAACCTACTAAATGCCTGGGGCGATGACTTTGTATAATGTCTTGCCTGTGGGTTGGTGAATTTGCCCTAAGACGGACAGTTGCACACAACAGCTTTACTCACTCGAGACTGGACTGTTGTCTCAGTCATTCAACTAGTAATGACGCTGCATCGTACCTTCGTTGAAAAATTTTGCCCTGGGTGTATTATCAAGGTCTCCTTATGTAAGCAGACATAGGTCCGTCGGTTTTGATGACTATTATAGAAATGTAATCAATGGCTGTGCTGAAAGTAGCAAAAACGATTAAAATACGCATAAGCCCGTGAAATTGCTTCTCTTTTGACTTCTTATGTTGATATGAGCATCGTAGAGTAGACTGTAATATAGTCGGTACGTAGTTTCAAAATTTTATTGGCATGATTTATCATGATTATTTGGATTTACTTTGAAACCCAAAGACAATTGTATCTGACTTGTCTTTGAAGAAGCCATTTCTTTTTTATTTTGGCTTACCTGACAGCCTTTCCCATTTCTCACCTTCCGGGCTCCATTTTCGTTTTTTAATGGATACATTATCTCTAATCTTCGCTTTAATTTGTCCAAGTTGGCATAAAACTCACTGGGTTCAACCTCATCTTCTCTTCTTTTTGTACGCCAATTGTCCGCAATGGAGTAGCACAGCACCGAAAAAATTAAAAACTGTCATGACCTTATGGCGCTCTTGCATGCTAATCGGCAGTGAAGTATTTCAACCTCCGCACACTAAATGCCTCTCGCTAGGCAATATGATCTGTTAGATCGACTTGTTTACGGAGATCGTTCCACCAGGCTCATGTTTATAAAGCTTTACTCAGTTTTTTTAATGTGCATTTGTTTTACAGACGGCTTCTTGATGGTTGACTGCCAATTACAGGATGCACCGGAAATCGTCCGTGCGATTTTCATGGGTGGACGTTCGGAAGTACTGTCAGCTTTGGCAAAGGAAGATGTTAACTCTCTTGTGAGTTTTGTCATTCTTAAAGTTGTCGTCGATATTTTTCTCAGCAAAATACAGTCTTCGCCTGCTTTTTAAACTTGAATCCAACGATAAATTAGTGGAATATACCTAAGGGAATTTCGCACCGTTTTTATGATGATAATAATAATCTTAAACATTTTAATTTGTTGAGAATATTAAAATCGATTATATATTGCTCTTCGACGTAATTTTTGCTTCTCTATGCATCACCACTACCACCACCGTTGTCACCGACCACTATGTTTTTTATTGATTTGTGTGCTCACCCTTACAGGACAACCTAAAGCGAACAGCTCTTCACGCCGCGGCGTACTGTGGTGAGGCCGAGATTGCAGAACTCCTTTTGAAGGAAAATGCGAGGGTCAATGCGAAGGATTTTAAATGGTTTACTCCGCTGCATCGGGCGTGCGCCTCCAAGGCGCCTCAAGTTATGCAGGTAATTGTGGATAACAACGTGTCTGCATTTTCTGTGCAAGATATGTATATACCTTTGTTTTCCTGTCGTAATGCTTTACCTTAGCAGCGTTTAACGCTATAAATCTGTGCATTTACCCATCCTATTAGGTGTTATTAAATCGTGGTGCTGATCGAAACGCGCGTGACAAGTCCTGGCAAACTCCCCTCCATGTCGCGGCTATAAATGGCAGTGTTGATTGTGCCCGTCTTCTTCTCGACGGAGCGGCCAACGTCAACGCCTCAGATCGTGGTGGCCATACACCTTTGCACCACGCTGTCTATGGGGGTCACCTAGAGGTACTTTGTTTCTATCATTTTATGTTTTGCTCCAAAACCCTTTACTTTGCATACCCTTTTCATCCCACCCAAAACCCGTCTTAGGTTTTATGCACTTTCTAACTGCATGCATATCCTCTTACTTAGCTGGTCCGCCTACTCCTTTCCACCGGAGCCTCTGTTAATGCGTTTGACAAGTGTGACCGCCGAGCAATGCATTGGGCGACCTCGCGTGGTTTAACCGATGTGAGTTTAAAAATTATCGCATTTTTAGATCTTAGCGCATGGTATTTGTTTGACAACTTTGGGGATTTGCAAGTAACATTCTTCCCCTCAAATGCGTGTTTTTAATGCCGCTGCTTATTTAGCTTTCTTGGCCAAATTGCATCTCAAGTTTAGCCCGGCAGCAAGTATGCGCTGTCTCCTTCGCTTATATAGGTTGCTCCACAGCAGGTGAATGAATATTTTTGCGAATTCCTAACCCTGCATATATGAACACACACTCGCTTCTAACCACACGAACTGTGTTTGTTCGTCTTCATTTCCCACCGTCGTGGCACATTGCATGCTGACCACTATCCATATCTTTCCTGTTGCCAAACGTATTGTTTCTTTTTGTACTAATATACTTCCTTGAAATAGAAGCTTGGGAATTAGTACGTAAAATTTCCTCACATGTGTTGCCTTAATCCGCTGGAAAGCACTTCCGACCGATGTTTAAATGATCTACTGTTTTAATTGAATAATTTTGGAAGTTTCTACTCCCAGCAAAAAGTAGACGTTCCTTAAGATGTTCATTTTTTATTCTGCAGTAGGATCTTCGAAGTTTACGATCGGTGTCGTGGGCACTGACAGTTATATGTTGACTTAGTACGACCGATGACCATTGACGGCAAAAGACAAGGAAGATTGGAATGAACATTTCTGGTTCATTAACCGCCATCAGCCAGTCATGCTTAATTCCATCTGGTGCCCCGCGCGAGCGTTCATAAAAGAATTTTAACTAGAAACTTACAGACAAATCCATACTATTATTGAAATCAGTTTACCTGTGCTATTATTTAACAGAAAAAAACATGTAAAATCAGTGCAGGCTGAAGTCATTGTGCATTTTGGTCGTTCACGGTATAAGCGATAAGCATTACATTCGATTTTCGCAGCCTACTATGTAGCCTTCTGTTTTCTTTTTCCTCGATAATTTGTGACTTTTGGTCGCCTGCATTCTCCATTGTTGTTTTTTTTATAGTTTCTGGGAGCTCAAATTCCCATGAAAACCATTCGACTATCTCCAATCCAGTCCTTTTCACGCATGACTATAACTGTCTCCTTCGTCTGCTCTGTTCAGATAATTGATCTACTGTGTGACTTCGGTGCTGAGGTTAATTGCCGCGATAAGGCTCAGTACACACCGTTGCACGTGGCCGCTGCCCAGGGCCACGTTGCTGTCGTTCGTCAGCTCATCAGTCGCGGAGCTGAGCTACACGCTCTCACCGGCAAGGTGAGTTTTACCTAGCCTCCTTACTGATTATTACTGAGAGCCAATTCTATCCATCCATCCGTCGTGGTTGACTCCCTGTCCTTTTAGCGCCACCGGTACGCTTCATTATTACAAGTTTGGTTGGATATTTTGCTTTTACAGCTCCGGTTTTAGTAATGTTTACGGACGCTGTGGTTTAACCGGATGTTGACGGGTCCTCTGTTGTTATCTTGACAACCGAAGTGCCCGGTTTCAAATCCCCGTATTTTTCTCTTTTTAATTGTTTAAATTTATTAACCACCGTGCAAAGTAATATATTATTCTTATTAAAAGTAAGAGATAAATAAAGATTTGTAAATGTTAGGCACCTGAAACAATTTTCTGCTGTATCTTTGCACCTTTAGAGATTAGTTTGAATTCAGCGAAATCTACGCTTTTTCGTCGGGCATTTTTTTCTGTTATGAGGAAGCTCTTGTCCTCACCTATGTGTGTGGCTTTAGTCTCCAACTGCCTCTCAAAGGTACATGGAGTCTGCTATCTGGAGCGCCCGCATATATCTTCTTTTATAGTGTGGTAAAAGTTCAGCAATATTCCACCACCTCCGGGCAATTTATGGCGCTTCAGGCCAAGCAAAGCCAGAACTTAAAGCTCTCCTCTTCTTTTTTTTTCCTGTTGGGTTTTCTTCTGGTTTCTGCCATCTGTCGCTTTTTTCCTTCTTCGTTGTCTTCTGTCGCGGGGTCACAGTTATTGCATCGCTGCATAAATGCGCTGGTGAGTTTGTAATCAATAGTAAAAATGTGAATTTTGAATTTTTCCAAAACCGTTTCTGTTTTTGTTTAGATGTTGGTCTCTCCTTTTAGCTGTTAGGTTTTTCTGACATACGTTTGGCACTTCAACTTAAGCTCGTTAGCATTTAAATACTTAAGCCCAACATTGAAGTTTGTATTAAGTTTTAACATTCGGAATTGTGCTGCAAAGCTCATACTGGGAAGATAGCGCAGTCAGTTGCTTCACTGTTCTAGCCTAACCGGATGACGAGTTTTTACCAGCCGGTCGAAAATCTCCGAAATTAGAAGACCTCAATGTTCTCGTTAGGTCATTTGCAGCTTGGCACGGACACGTTCCTACTAGCGCACTTTACTTCGACACAAAAGAGTCTTGTCAAAAGGGAAGGGATTGCCAGTCTTAAATAGCTCATTTGCATCGTCAGTCGGCTATATTCCCACTTCAGACAAGACGGGCCTAGGATCTGAGCTCAGGTTCAGTTGGCTGTTAAGCTACGATAGGCGGCCCATCTCATGAAATGTTAATCAAAATTCTGCAACTTTTTTTTTTCGATTAGAAAGGATTACTTGTAATACTGATTCTCATGCCGTGCAATCCACAGGGATTCTGACTTTTTATTGAACACTTTCCCAACGGTCTGCAAAAAGCTAACGGGAAAAATGACTGTTTAAGCGGTATTACGTTATTGATTTTCGATGTCCTTACAAACTCAAATATATTTAACCGAAATATGTACTAGAAATATCCTAATTGCACTTCTTTGATGGTATATTACACAGTCTTCAAATAGTGTACCCGGGAGAGGTTATCTGCATATATTAATAGCCGCTGTGCGACTGCCCTGGGGCCCTATATCAAGCTCCCAAGCACAACTGGACGTGTAGGTCCGGTGAGCGTCATCTAACATCTGTATTTTTTTGTCTTAACCGTTTTCGAATGACGAGATTTTTAAGACCGTGACCTGTCTATCCACATAACATCGTATTGATTTGTTTATTAATGTCCCTTATAAAGTCTAGAGCATAGTCTAAATATATTGCAAAATTGTATGTGCCCTACATGACATGGTCTTAACAGCATTTGACATCGCATACTATTCCTTGCATGGAAAGTATACAGCTTGTAGTTTGCAAAGTCCGAACGCGCGGGCAATGGCACGTCGGCTTCAAAACTGTTCTTGAATTGAAAAGCTTTTATAACCAAATGCGCTCTCTTTGAGTGTGCACTACGGAAACAACACAATTTTCCATCATATTGGTAAAAGAAAGGAGATTTTTGGATAGGCTTTCCCATAAATATTTTTAATTTAAAAGGGCATTGGAAATTAATAAGATAAATCATACCAAGTGAACAGTAATTTTTACCGAGTATGGCGGGAACAAAGCGCGTTTGAAAGCCGTCATCTTGCTGGGACTGAAATATCTTCGGATTAGGCTGCATGATAATCAATTCTTGATCCTTTTTAGAATTTTGTTTACCTTGCTGTAGACTGCCCAGTTGCCGTAGATGCTCACACTTGTGGTGAGCAATATTCAATGCCTGGATTATATTCCCCTCAAGAAATGAATACTCCTACGGTAGTCTCTTTTGAAAACGCTAACTAATCCTTTTTTCCGGACTTGCTTTACTGCCCTCCGCCTTTCCAGGGCAACTCTCCACTGCACATTGCCTGCCTTAATGGCAAAAACGAGGTAGTTGAGGTCCTACTGGAGGCCATTGCGGAGCAGTCATCCGACGAGGTTAGTGAAGATCTCTCCGCCTCTTCTTCGCCGCCCTCGCCGGCAACCCCACTTAGTGCGGATTCCGAAGCGCAAACGAGTGTTGGTTTCGTGGAGCCCAGTTTGCGCCCGTCAACATCTCCACTCCCAACCTCGGTGACCCCACGCTGTCGCCGCCTTAGTTGCAACACCACTATAAGCAGCATTGGCGGCGGCGGTGGCGCCCAGCAGAGCTCCACAGCTTCCGTGGGAGAAGCCGTGGCTGCACAGAACGCGACTGGACTAACACCGCTCCATTTGGCTGCTGCCTCGACCGAAGGCGATGCCTGTCTGGAACGCCTTTTGGCTTTCAGTGAGATACAGGGCGATGCAGAGTCAAAGTCAAGGGAGGGTTGTTCTGCCCTACTCGATCTCGAGGTGACTTGCGGAGACTCGGAGCGAACCCCGCTGCACTTGGCGGCCGCCCACGGTCGGTGAGTTTATAACCTCAAAAATTTATCGTTTTTTTTACCACATTGATTATAATAAGGGGCTGCCTGTTCAGCCTAAGATGCCTTTTTCTTGGCCTCCGTCACATCCAGCAGTTGTGGGGGCATGTGCGAATCTCCGTAGTTCGTGTATTCAAAGCTAGCCACCTGTATTCGCCTCTGAGTACACCATCCTGAGCTTTATGAATTTTGCAGGTGTTTCTCCTTCCTCCTCCTCCTCCTCCTCCTCCTCCTCCTCCTCCTCCTCCTCCTCCTCCTCCTCCTCCTCCTCCTCCTCCTCCTCCTCCCCTCATCGTCGTCACCACCACCACTATCATTGTCGTCGTCGTCATCATCATCATCCTCATTATGCCCTCCTCTTTTTCTCATACTTGTACCTATTTTATTGTGTTTTATTCATCTTCCTTTCTGCATCTTGTACTTATACGAGATTTGTTTCGCCCAATTATGTTCCGCGGAACCCAACTACAACATTAATTTTCTTTTCCACCTTCCAGATGTGCACGTTGTCGTCTTCTGCTAGAACGTGGAGCCAATGTTTTCGCCAAGGATCGTTGGGGCAACACACCGCTACATTTGGCTGCGGCTCATGGCCATGATACCGTTGTAACTATCCTTCTTAATGCCGGTGCTCGTTGGGATGCCCCAGGCGACAGTGGCTTCACTCCTCTTCACTCGGCAGCCGCTGCTGGCTTCGCAACATCCCTCACCAGGTAGGCGAATGCTCCTCTCCGTGTCTGTCACTCACCACCCCTTCCTTGTCGTAGGTATGTTCTGCCTTCCGACGCTCAAAAACAAATTAGTTGATTTGTTTGGGAATTGAAATCTTGTCTTTCCTCTGTTGGTTCCGCTGCGTTAGCGGCTCCTGTGTTTCAGAACACCAGTTGGTAAGCCCACGTGTGCTTTCGATAAATTCTTGTCGGACCAGTACATTTATATGAGAACGCAGTGCAAGTTAAAACATGTGATCAATACTGTTAGCCTTTTCATACAAGTGGGGTGTGTGAATGGGGGGAGGGGTAAAAAAGAGACGATGGGCTAGGCGGATCCGTTCCAGGAGTGGGAGGTTGGAGGAGAGAGAGAGAGAGGGCGCGCGGAGGAGTGCATGTAGTTAAGCGGCGGTTGGCCATGCTAAGCGCGGAGCTGGCAGGAGGTTCTTTTGTGCACACAAGACCGGCTTCCTCAACCTGATTGCAGTCGCTTCAGTTCAGTTTTATTAAGGGAAGTGTCACCGAATGCCTTTAAAATTCCTATTGGTTACAATAACAGCGCAAAATAAAACAGCGATACCCAATCCAGCGTATGGACCGCCTGGCATTCGAACCCGCGTCCATTCGTTAATGAATCGCACGTTCTGTCAATGAGCTACGGGCCCATTGTTTTGTCGGTTGCGATCTGGAATATGAATTATGATCGAGTGGTGTCCGCCGATCTGGCTAAAGAAAATTTATTTTCCGCCGTGCCTTAGAGCAGGGTGTCGCAGGAATTGTGACTAGCGCTGGATTATAGTGAGAGTGGATTTGCGTGGCATCCACCTCACTCTCTGTCCCACTCCTTCATCTGGACCCGATTTCATAAACGGATTCAAGAAGATCAAAGATGGGAGAGGGCGCAGGCCCACACACTGCGGTCCAACATAAAATAAGAATATAATGACACAGAGAGGGGCAGCTCCGATCCCAACTAAGTGGGAGTGCCATAAAGGTCACATTAAGAAGGAGTCATTGCAGCCTGACTCTCAGTCCGCCAGTCAGCCACTCCACACAAACACACACTGGGCTGACCACGCGGTCCGAGTTATCCCGTCGGTTGGCAACCTTCTAAAGCGCACCGTGATAGTTTCAAGCGCGTCAGATTGTTTATAGTGAGGAAAAATGGGCTGAGCTGAAGACCTCACTCTCTCCCCCACCCCCACAATCAGACCACCGTCCGAGCCAGCCAGTTTTCCGATGCGGGAGTAGGCATATTGGCTGACGAGTCGGCGTACCCGTCTATGCGCGCCACAGCATAACCTGTTCCCCTCAAAGCACAATAGATTCACAAAAACAGGGGTAGGAAGGAGTCATCGCCGTCTAACTCCCAGTCCACTTGTCAGTCACTCAACGCATAACACACATTTGACCGACGGCGTGCTCTTGTGTAGGCATCATTTGGCAGCATTCCAAGCCACGGTTTTCAGGAAATCATGATATTCTCAAGTACATGATGATGGTCAGGTCGTTGTGTATGTACTGGTGGAGGTATTGTGCGTTGATGTGGTTTAACCTACGGTGGTTTACCGCCGGTTATCATGGAGATGCACTTGACCTAATGAACCCATGTGGCGTGTGAATGTGCGGGAGCATTAAGGGCAGTGGAGGCGTGCGCGATAACTGTATGTCGAAACCCCAGGCACTGTTTTGCCAGTCTCGATGTAATTGATTCACAGGTGACCGACCAGGCCGGTGCGTGAGATGAAGTTGCGGGTGGAGTGAGGGCAGGAGACGTCGGGAGGGGCTGGGAGGTTGTCATTCGTGGAAGTGGGGGTTGCAGTGGCGGTGAGAATGGCAAGAGCGGAGGATGTGCTTAGGTTATCGATGCTGTCGACATTCGGTGAATTCCGCTGTCATGGATGCGTATGTGGCCGAATCGGCCCAAGCGATGGGTGAATTCGCGAGGGCAGTTTGTGCTGTGGATGCGGCGATCTCTGCTGTGGCCGTCGTGTTGTCCGACGCATAATTGGCAGAGGAGATGTTCGCTGACGCAGAAGTTAATACCGTTGGATTGTTGTTGCATTTGGTCCGAAGGTGTCTGAACAGGCCGATTCGCGCTCAGAAGGTGCGTTGACAGTCTGGGCATGTTGGGAGGGCTTGGGCATTCGCGTTGGTGGTCCGGGGCGCTTGTGACTTGCGTGCCGAGCTTTTTGCCTTGGCGGCGGCGATCCGGTTGGCTTCATATATTGCTGCTCCTGTCTTCACTGTTCTCCAGGCCGGTCGGTTCTGGGCAAGGTCCTCCCAGTTTTTTGGGTCGATCTGCAGTTGCCTCAGGAAAGTTCTGAGAGCGTCCTTGTGGCGTCGCACTCGACCCCTTTGCGAACGAGAATACGTGGTTACTTTTACAAAGACAAGTCGTTTGAGTATTCGCTCGTCATCCATCCTCATGAGGTGGCCACTCCAGTGCAGTCGCAGTTGTTTCAACTAGGCTTAGATGCTAAGGAGACCTGTTAGTTCCAGTACTTCTGTGTCCGGCATCCTATTTGGGCATCTTAGCTTGAGTATTCTCCGGAGGCAGCTGAGGTGGAAGTGTTTGAGCTTCTATGTCTGCTTTTAGTACACCGTCCAGGTCTCTGCTCCATAGAGCAGCGTCGGCAGGATCACAGCTTTGTACGTCTTGAATTTGGTGTGGAGGTGGAAGCCGTATCGATATCAGGCGGTGACTAAAACTGCATGCAACAAGCACGCAACTTTCTGGCAACTGCTAGTGCCATAACGCTTTACTGAAATGTGGTAAGTAGCATGGAAATGAAAACTTAAAACTTAGCATACAAGAGAGCACATGCTGCACTCTACAAGGTCCGAAACCCCTGATAAAACTCAAACTCAGCTCGCGTGTTCGACTTATAGACCGCGCTCATAGCCTACCCTGATACCCTCTGCTCTCTCCTCCCATCCTAGCTCCAACTTCCTCACGTGGGCACGAAGAGTATGACTAACTCTTCCCCTCCAAGAACCATGTAAAACCTGTAAATGACACACAAATTCCTTTCTCATGTTCTTGTAGCGGCCTGACGATGAATTACTGAAAACAAGTTTGTCAATCTGACTTTCCATCCTACAAGGTGTATGACGAAACAATTATAAAGTAATATAACTGACAAATAGGAGTAGTATGTTCTATAGCGTGTAACATTCCGGGAGGGGGGAGGCATGTGTTCGTCTCTGATGGCGTGTTAGTACGTACGGCTGTACCGTTCAAGCTTCCTCTTGAACCTATCAACGGATCGGGACATGTTGATATCGTTAGGCAGATAATTTAATGCCTCAATAACTCTTTTGGGAAAGAGTTTTGCCCCAGTCACACGTAGTTTGAGAGGATCTCCTCTCAAACCAGTGGTAGTGGACAGCTAAAAAATTTGCCGGATGCGAGGCAACAATCTTGACCCCAAAGCATGCAAAATGCTTGCGTTAGGTTACCGCGTAGCTGTCTGTAGTCCAAAGGTAACAGGTAAAGATTAGTCAGTCGTGTTTCGTAAGGCAGGTAGCTTTTGCCTCGAAAGAGCTTGGTTGCACCTTGTTCGAATATTTCAAGGGCGCTGTGGTTTCTGACAATCCACGATCCCCAGGCTTGAATGGCAAATTCTAACTGTGATCACACGAGCAGTAATTAGGGTGAGTTCTTCTGTTCACGCGACATATTGTTTGTAATAAACTTATCAGGTTACCCGTCTCGCGAACCAGGCCCGCTATCTTTCTTAACCCCTATTCGGTGCTGTGTTTATTTTTACTTTTTATTTAGACTCTTAGAGGCCGCTGCAGCTGACTGGAACTCACGATCTGACGGGACCACAACTGGAGACGCCATTCAGGCAGATGGCAACGACTTCCCCGCTGAGTACGGTCATGTAGTGGGATTGAAAGACGCGCATGACAGGAACCTCGCACATGCGGCCGCTCTCGGCGGCAGCGTTGACTGTCTCCGATTAGTCCTCTTCGCTGGCGTGAACCCTTTCTCCGTGGACCGCGAGGGCCGCACCCCGCTGCATATGGCTATCGTGTCGCGCACAGTGGAGCTAAAATATGGTGGAGTTGATCTGCCTCGCCATGCCTCTGTCGTCCATTCTGGTGCCATTTTTCAGGCCACCGCGTCATACGGCTCCTCCGACGTGGCTCTCATTCTCCTCAAGGCATGTTTTGTCTCTTCGTCTGACTAGAATTTGTCTTAGAACTCGCAAATAATGTTAACTGTCTTTACCACATTCTGTCAAACTGCTTTCTTGACTCAATTACTCCTGGATGGTGAGGGGACGGAAGTATTCTGCCTGAAAACCGCAACGATTTCATGTACGGCCTTTGCTTAAATCTTTATATCTCATTTTACTTCCATCCCCATTTCAGTTAGGTGCTGATCCGAACGCTGCCGACCGCTACGGGTGCACCCCGCTGCACCTGGCTGCCGCTTATGACACCGAGGGCACACTTGTTCGTCACCTATTAGACCATGGAGCCAATCGGTTTGCCGCTGCCTGCTGGCCGACCACAATTGGTTCGCCGCTGTTGCATTCAGACAGCCAATCTGATGACGTGGACGTTGCTGACCAAGGCTCAACGCTGAAGAGCCGGCGCATGACAGACGTTTCCGGCTCCTTTGACCTTGTGCTGAGAACTTCCGTGTCTGGATGCGAGGTGGCGCTTGCGACTGTACGTTCCTCTGACTGAATATCCTGCAGTAATTGTTATTCTGTTGTCTCTTCGTACTTCTGGAAACTCGAACAGCAGGCATGTGCACGCTGCACCACCACCTCCATCACAATTAATTAAACTACTATGCTCGTTATCTTGGAATACAAATTCCTCTACGATACCTAACCCGAAATAAAACGGCGTTGCATATCCGACCGGTACGTTTTCTAATTTTATATATTTCTTAATTTCAGGGGTTTCCTTCCCTTGATTGCTGACTAACATCTGATTCGAAAACCCGTATTCTCATTTGTAGCCCCTATACTATCCGCTGCATTTGGCCTCGGCAATGGGAAACACAAATGCGCTCCGCTGTCTCTTCGAGGGCATCTCTGAGCAGGAGGCATGTCGACTCATTCTGGAGACTGCCAGCATGTCTCTTCTGCAGAAGGAAGAGGACGCTTTTGTTCTCACGCCCTGCAACACCCCTGTGGTCGCACTGCGCACTACTCCTGACCTCACGGGTTCTCATTTTTTCCTCTCGCCCCTTTTTCTGGCCGCATTTCGCGGTCAGACTGCGGCTGTGGAGGTAAGCCCATTTTCCTTCTCTCCCATTGGCGTCCCAAACGCTTTATCACAATTTTTACCCTAATATTCCCGTTTAGTTTCTCCTGCAGGCGTGCTCTGGTTCTTCAGTTTCCCCCTCATCATCCGCTGCTGCTGCCCAACCCGGCCTAACCAACAGAAACCCCTGTGGTCAGATAACAGATCCACTGGGCAGAACTCCTCTGCATTATGCTGCCTATGCCGGCCATTTGGAGACCTGTCGTCTGCTCGTCACTAATCCCCTTTCAAATGCTGACCCCTCAGCTCGGGATTCCGTCTACCAATGGAATGCAGTTCATCATTCCGCCGCCCAGGTACTTTTTCCATGCACATTCCCCTGCCTCCTTCAGTGAAGCCCAGGCTCAAATCAAATTAAAATGTTTATGAGAAGTAAATGTTTTACTATAATTAATTAGTAGCGCTTAATGTTCTAATAAATACAATAATGAAACGCGCGTGGCATCTGTGCTTTTGAATAGGTTTATTTGGGACCAGTGACGTTTTTTGTGGAAAGGGTAAGACAGTCACTTGGACAATTGACTCTCCTCAATTTGGACTTGTGGACCATCCTGCGGTGCTATTTTGAGTTGCGTGAACACTTGACTCAGTGGCTAGAACGACTTGACTTCAGCAGTGCTGAGCAAGGGACCTATTGTTCTTTCCAGATTAGGAGCACCAAAGTCAAAAATTACATCACTGTTCTGTTACCCTGTTCACAATCCAAGTCCAGTATAACTCACACCTCCAGACTGAACGCCATCTTAGACACCTAAAATTCTCCAAGGTCGGTCTTTGGGAAGTAAATTTGTGTTGAAAACCTACTCGACTTGCCTGACATTCTCCTACTCAATATACGCGCTTTCAACTAACTGAATTATTATTCCCAGCGAACTCAATCTTGCAGTTGGTTACTTCCTTCAGGCAACCAGCTGTTCCATTCCCTGCATAATTGAGTCGAATTTGAGTTTTAAAGAACTTTGGGTAGATAGATAGAACCAGGCGCCATGCCTGTGAGGCACTTTGGGAACCGTCTGAATAGACAGGTATCACACGGTTTCCAACCCATAATCTTCATCTTCCCGTAAAATTCTTGTTTTCTAGTCCTTCCTTTTACGAACAAGGTTTAGCTTTCTCTGATATCATTTTTATGTGGTCCTCGGCCCTCCCAACATTGTGTAGAAGAGGTTGGGCGCTCTGCATAAGTAGCAACTCCGGTAATTCTCCTCTTTCTGCTTTAGTTTTCCTTGGAAAATTTTCCCTAAAGAGTTAACCCTTACCACCCCGTCTTCTTGAACAAACGAACTTTGTCCATTTATTTTGCTGTGCTGCCCTTGCCGCGCGACCTTGCTCCTACCCTGTCGGTGGTTTAACCTGTGGACAGCGAGACAGACCTTTTACCAGCCCATTCGCAGTTAATTGTCAGTTGAATAGCTTATGA
This sequence comes from Schistocephalus solidus, assembly GCA_017591395.1. Lineage (NCBI taxonomy): Eukaryota > Metazoa > Platyhelminthes > Cestoda > Diphyllobothriidea > Diphyllobothriidae > Schistocephalus > Schistocephalus solidus. The sequence continues at coordinate 130,288 of WEDG01004605.1, forward strand.
TGAAGTAGCACTCACCGATAAATTTACATAAAATGCTTGTCTCGTTGTACTTCATACCCAATGCCAAGTGTGGACCACCTGGGACTTGAACTCTCAAACTTTGTTCATTAAGTCAAATGCCGACTGTGGATCATTGGTATAGCGTTTGACTCAATGATCAATAGTCGCGGGTTCGAATCCCGGGGGGTCCACACTTGGCACTGGATATGGCCGGCTGATGTCGTCTAACATGCCAGAAATAAACATTCCGGTCCCTCTTGTCTTTGTCGGTTATCCATCATAAGAATATCTTTTGTCAAACGCATTAATAACAATGGGTTTTCTAAATACCCTGTCGTGATTTTATTCCTAAAGGGTCACGTTCCCGTCGTCAACTTTCTTCTTCGTTGGCAACTGGACAATCGGAATCGAAGTCTCGCTTCTCCAGGTAAACCCCACCTCCTACCGCTGCTATCGATGCCTTTCATCCACCTTTTCTGCACGTTTATTTAAAAAATAACATCTTAAGTGTTATTATGGGAAATGTAGAGGGCAACCTCTGGTTCTGGGCGATTACGGTCAGTTCCTTCCACAGTACTGCCGATTCTTGATACAGAGGAAATTTTCGCTACTAAGTCTGCACAACAAGTTTCTTGGATGTTTAGAGTTCAGAGGACGTTGTTGGGATGGACGGCAATATCAAATGGCTAGTTTGAAATAAGTGATTACTATGACCCCACCTGTTACCTTGTCGCCATGCGCACGCCATGCACAGCGGCCGCGTCCAGTTGACCACTCCAATTGGGTGACGATACTGGATGTGAATTATCGGGGGTATCTTACTACCCGCCAGCGTCTAGTCTGGTTATTGGTTGCGAACCAGCTTTGTTGTGGTCAGTGTGGATGTCGTTTTTATTACCCCCTCCGTCAGTGTGGCCAGTTTCAATCCCGATCGATAAACCACCACCATAGGTAGCCTTCCACAATACAGGGGTTTGACATGCCAGTTATAATACTAAAGACCACTACTGCATGATGAGACTGTATGAACGTGAGTGCCGCAGCACTTGACCACCTCTCCCCTGAATACATTGTCCTAAAGGCACTGTTTAACCTCGGTCCCTTCACCCCCCTCTCTTCTCCCGTTACCCGTATTCATCACCCTTGCTGCTCGTACCTTATGCCCTTTCAAAAACTGACTTCTTAGCTCACGACTTCGTCTATCAATGGAATGCAGCTCGTCCTTCAGCTGCGCAGGTACTTTTTCCGTGCAGATTTAGTAAAGCCCCATCTGGCCTCAAATTAAATGTTTATGGAAGTAAAATATCTACTATACTTAATTGGTAGAGCATTCAACAGTACTACAATGGAATGGTGTATCCTGCAGTTGGTATCAACGCTGTTGACCAGGCTGGCTTATTTGAGACGCTTTGGGCTTCGCTACACCCATCAACGATTTTGCTGTTCTTTCAACTCTACAAAACGCAACATCCTTTCGTCGAATGTTTACTGTTTTATTGTTTATGCTTAACAGGAGCTAACATGCAAAGTATGAGGCCACATGTTGAGATCTTTTATGTACCCTTCTCCCCCTGTAGGAAACACAGTTAATAGGAACGTTCCGTAATGCAGGTGACTGCGCCGCATATAGGAATAATTCTAGGATTTGGTTGAAATGACAATGGGGGAGGGTAAGGTATGATTACGGTTAGGTCACGGGAATAGGTACCCTTCCTAGAATCCATCGCGATCCCGCCAGGTATCGCAAGCGTGAGCGTTACTCTTCCCTCATCCTGCGGAACATATAAATCATTCCCAATCGTTTCACATACCAAAAGCTGCTCTGTCATTATATTTGTAGCTTCCTTAAGTCGTACATAACTTTAAAGCTTTATGTTGCAGAAACCCGCTCATCTCTTGGTCTTCTTACCAGGTGAGGAGACCAGTTTTCAGGATTTAATCCAATTGGGAAGTAGGCCATGCATCCAGAGACGAATATCATCTCTCAAGGGTCCGGCCAAGTTTCCGGATTTGATCTTATTGGGTCTATCGCCCTCGAAGAACCAAACTGAACCGTAGTTCTCCTTCCGACTGAAAATCTTTTGAACTATAGTTTACCGAGCACCGGTTTTGTTGGGTGACTTTGTGTAGAAAATATTTTTGAATTTCCTGGATTTGAATTGGCACGTTACTGCTCACTACTTCACCATGCCGCCTTGACTTTCGAAGAGTGGGTCGGGTCGTTAGTGTTTTTGGGTTGTTTATCTGCACGACGCTCCTCCAAGATAAATTTCGCAAATCATTTTGACCAGGACGCTATCGCCGATAGTGAATTTATTTTCCACGTCAATACGCCACTGTACGTAACCGTTTATGTTTATTGCCTGTGTGGGCGCTTCGGGACTTATCTTAATTCCTAAATCTAACTTTAAACCAGCGGGCAAAGTAACTGTCCTTCTTCCTACCTCCTGTATAGACCAAGATGACAACTTTAGCCTAGCCGATGTCGGCGATGAACACGGTCGCACACCGTTGATGTTAGCTGCCCAAAACCGGCACCCGGGTGTCATTGAACTTCTTACTCTCTCCTTCTCCTCCCTCTCGGCGAGTCCGCAGGTTCCCCGACCTCCATCCGCCGCTCCGGTCGCCTCTGGTCGTCCGACCTCCGCAATGACCGAAAGAATTGATGTGGCGGATGTGTACGGACGCACGGCCCTGCATCGCGCGGCCGCAAATGGTCACCTGGAGTGCATGAAACTCCTAATCGAGGTAGGTGCCACCTTGCAGTTTTTCACTGTCTAAGGTGGCGTCTGAAGGTGTTTTGGGTCGAGGCGTCAGCTTATTTGTGTGCATTAGGTGATGGAATATGTGAACTATTGGCTAAAATAGACAATTGCCCCTGAAACATGTTACCGGCAGTAATCTCGGGATGGATACACTCCGTGAGGCAACTGAGAAGGTCGAACACAAGTACGCCGGTAAAGCGGAAACCGTGCTAATATTCGTGTTATCAGTATGATAGATGAACGAGGCAATAATTGGAATCTGCAGAAAGCATGAGAATACACGCATTTCCAGCATACGTTTGTTTTATTACTTTAACGACGTGGTTAAACGGACGCGCAAAATTACTTATGCAAATTAATGCCGAGTTAACGAGCGGAAAACAGAAAATCCAAGGTTGTGTGTCAAAGAAGGTTAAATTGAGTAATACGGTCTGCGCCGGGCAAACCTAACTCTGAAACTAAGCTCAATTCTAACTCTTCCTCTTACAATTATCTTTAGCACGACCACATTCTTACCCTACCCCTGTCGCATTTTGTTAAGATAAGCCAGAAACCTGAACCTTATATAACATGCCTACATAAATCAAATACGTAGACATGTTATTATAATATAAACTAAGGTCTTACCTATGAGATCGTCGCCGTAATTTCAATAAGAAGTAATTTTTTTGTGCCAATTCAAGCATCACAAGGCCAGTCTGAAATTTGCTTCGTAGTCCGACTGAGAAGGTAGCACCGATATGCTAGGCTCGTCCTGCTTGTCGATCGTAAATGGGTTTAAACGGAGGTTGAAGACAATGTACCAGTATAGTTCTTCTAGCGATCGTGCGAGTCTCTTTCGCAGGAAAGGGAACGTGGGCAGTTCGCACAGTTTTAAGACGCTTTGGTATAGCTGGATGACAGAGCTACGAAGTCGGTTATTTGACCACCTGGAACCATAGCTCCTCCGATCGTGTGAGCTTCTTTCTTGTCCTGTGGTCTTCTTGCGCACAAAACGAGTAGCGTGGTAGATGCGCTGGACCAGCATGTGGCCAGGATAAGGGCACGGCAGGTGTTATTGGGGATGAAAACCCCAGGACAAATACCACATATGGGTGAATGGGGGGTAGGGTGGGGTGGACTAGCATGCCTAGAAGCAGGCTCACACCGCGCCAGCCACCTGCATCCGATCCCGCTTGATTCGGTCATCACAGTGGATCCCCAGGAGGGCGCGAGAAGGGAGAATGCGGCAAATGCTGTGCAAGTTTGATATCCCAGTAAACTAATTCACGCGCACGTCACCATCCCTCTGCCCACCCTGCTGCGGAGCAGCATACGTTGAAGCTCATTGGAATCGAACTGTCGGTCTGTGCGGAGAAGGCAACCGCCAACTACTAGCCTTACAGACTAACAAGTTTCAGGTTAATAATACCGATACAGGCAAGGGAGGCTGGAATGACCATTTCTGACTTTTTAGCCGTCATCAGCCAGCCAAACCCAACCCCAGGTGGTGCCCTACCCGAGGCTCAAACCCTCGATCTTTTGATCATAAGTTCAACGCTCTAACCATTGAGGCATGGGCTCGTTAAAGAGTTGAACTTCTGATCAACAGGTCGCGCATTCCAGCCTCCGGTGTGGCTCTACCTGGGGTTAGGTATGACTGGCTGATGGCGGCCAATGTGCCAGAAGTGGCCATTCCTGTCTCCCTTGTCCTTGCTGGCATTGCTTAACTGCCTTTACTACTACTAGCCGCTGTGGGGCTGCTGGTGGTGCTCGAGAATGAACCCCTAGGCAGAACGGGACTAGGGAGTTCCGTTAACTGTTCGTGAGCGTTCATCAATGAATGTAAAAAGCTTCGTCTGTGTACCTGTCCACCCGCGTCCAGATTGTTTGCTTTTTAGCCTAACAGAAAAATCTGACCCAAACTTCATTAGGTTCACCTTTGCGAATTCATCTGACGCAAAATCGACTCCCAAATACAAATATTCTGGCTATTTGAGACCCCCATTTCTCTCTAGCTTGCACTAAGAATCTCACAGCTACACGATGACTGTCTTTTAAACCAATATGCGTTTAAAAGGGATTTTCAAATACTCATTAACTGTTGGCATAGTCCTACATCAATTGCCGCATTATTGCGCAGTGATTGCTGAAAAGAACACCAGTTAATTAAGGTATTTTTGATCCTGAAATTTTCAGTGACTTATCGAATCTGCAGCATTTTTGTTTGTCAGACTCATTCCGTGACCAGCCTTATTTTTCAAAAGTGTTATTATATAGCGGCTAACATCTGTGAGTATGAAACATACACGCATGCACACTTCTTTAAATATGTCACTATGAATGGTTTCCCAGTCAAACAGAGTCGTTCAGCATCACCAAATACGCATGCATGTAATATGAAAAGGGCTTTGAACCATGTTAATCTGTACAGAAGGACGACAGAAAATGCCCGTAGATTGATAAAGTCTACTTTGGACTTATTCTGCGTTCATTCAGCCAATAATAGCCCTGCGTACCAGCTAGGACCAGAAACATGAACATGCAATTGTGCATGGTGGGGTCTCGCAGATGGGTCATAGGCACTTAATTGAAATAAAGTTCATCGTTGCCTCGCCTTCTGTCATTGTCGCTCAGGCATTTATTCAAGCAGGAGTAGGCACACACCTATCTGTTGCCTTCCGAAACAAACAAGCTCCATATAGGTGGCAAAGCTAACGAAAAGACAACCAACTATCAGGACTGTTTGTGCCGTAGTCGAGCGCATGTTTACATTTCCAATCCCAGCTAGCAGTCTGAATGAAAATTGAACAAGCCCGAAGCAGATTGTATAAATCTACCAGCATTTTCTGTCATCACTCCCATCTAACTTGGTGAAATTCGGCCTGGTAGTTGGTTGTCTGTTTGTGACCTTTGTCACGCATACGGAGCCTGTTTGCTTTGGGAAGCCAACGGATGTGTATACATTTATTCTTGTTCCATTTGCCACACTAGTTTTCCTTTTGAAATTGTTCAATTAGTCTATACCGTTTTCGTCAGTTATTTGTCCTCTCATGTGACACGAATTTTCGCGTTTTAGAAATCTGCCCTTTGCTTAAGAAAACTGATTTACTTAATCATCGAAAGAGTACATTTAATGCTTATGTTTCGTTTTAACACATTTGGAGATCTTTCACTGTTAGCTTGGTGTTTTGGTAAAAACGTTCTCATTGGGTTAGGGTATTTTTTCGTTAACTTCGGTATATTTCATCTGTTAGGACACATACTGTATGTGAGTTGCTTTAAACTTTTGATGCGTGGTGGAGATATAGTACAAGCATTCATACGTAACAGCATGAGCCTTACCTAAACAGTATTTTTTGCCGGTTCAATTTTTTTTACTGTCACCATCAACATCATCCTCTACCAGTACTATTCCTTTAGCGTTCTCTGTTTTCATTGCTTTTTTGTTCTCCACCTTAAGGGCATTTTGATCGCGGTTTTTCTTTCTCCTCCCATGTGTTGTTTTGCCTCGGGAGCAGGGCTTAGCGTGCGCCTCAGATTGTAGCCCCATCCGGAAACAGTTTATTTCCTTCTCTTTCTCGGACTGTCAACCAAACGCATCAGAACCCAAATTACCCCGTCTGTGTGTGTGTGCGAGAGAGACCACGCGCGCTCCCAGCTACTGGACCCAGTAAGGCAGCGCGCATCAGCCTGCTTTTCCCCGGTTAGACGCATTTATTTGCGGAAGGGCGTAATCCCAGCGCTGATTGACTGTGGGCCCTTTTAAAGATTCCAGTGGCCGCTGGTAGAGGCGCGACTGACTGCTCAAGTGGAACAGCTTGGACTGCTGACTGGTAGTAGTGGACAACTGGTTTCCGCCCAGCGGACGTTGGGTACACAACAGAATTTCGCGCGGTCTGTTTGCCGAAACAGGGTGGGGGCAGATGATACTACTAATACTCTCTCTCTCTCTCTCTACTGAGTAGTGAGGTAATTGCTGGGTTACTGAGTGATTGCACAGCACGTTCCAATCCTTTTTTCGTGGTTGGCGATATCAAATTCGTATGAAAGTGAGGCATAAAACAGGGTCCCTAACGACTGCAGTCAACCAACATCGTGCAAATTGTTTTAAACGCTACTAGTAGTGTAGGCTTTGAGGAAACGGCAGCTAAGAACTTGTATCAACTGGTTCTTTGGGAACTCTCCCCTCCATGATTGGCGAATCCGGGAAAAGTATGATGACATAAGAATTTAACTAAATTTCACAGACTGATCTTTGGCTGTTCTCTGCAAGTGTGGCACCCTATAGAAGTGCCTTTTCAGCTCGCTGTAGCGTGTTTTGCCTCGGTGGCTGCTTCTGTGTTTAATGGGCTGTTTACGGTGAGGACTTGAAATACGGTAGGTACCAATCGCCTTCTACCGTCGTTACTGCCCTTGCTGCCACCGCCACCACCACCACCATCCTCCTCATCATCATCATCCTCTACCAGTACTATTCTTTCCGTCTTCTCGTCGTCGCTTTGTTTTTTTGTTTTCCACCAATTATGTTTAATTTTTGAGAGTTACATACCTTATTTTCAATTTTATTGAAAACCGACAGTAATTGAACGTACGTATCTTAAGCCTTTTTGTCTGAGTCGAATGTTACCCGCTCATTCCGCCCCGTGCTGCTACCTTTCTGGCATTTTTATCGTTCTTTTTCCTTCTTCTCCCTTGTCCTATTTTGCCTCGGCAACAGGGCGTAGCGCGCGCCTTAGATTGTAGCCCCATGTGCAGCACAACGGAACCAGCGGACTTGACAGTAGGCGTTTGCAACTCTTGCCTCGCGTTTCCCCTGTCCGCAAGGTTTCCTTGCGTGAGGGCGGTAGAGGGCTTGACCGCAATCAGTCAATTTGGAAACGAGCAGTTGCTTTCCTGATGAAACTCAACTCTTTCAGTTCCCTTAACAATCTTCAACTTAACGGGGGGGGGGACTGAAGCGTTTGTTAAGCGCCAACCGATGTACAGCTAGGAAACATTCCTCTTTCCTAGCACTGCTGATCAATATTTTCCGCAAGACAGCTTGGCTTGTTATTTTCATATTTTCAGTCCTCCTCCTCTTCCATTGTATTCTCCCACACCCATCTTCTCACCCTCCCTCTAAGTCCTATGCCCTTAAAATTGTGTTGTATAACATTAATAATTTAGGATCTCCAGTGCATGCGTATGTCTGCGCCCTGCTGCTTCGCACTGCTTACGCAGCCTAGGTAGGATATGTTAACGCCCAGGGAATTTTAAATAATCTCTGGACACTGCTCCTTCCGTTGCCTGCTTCGTGTATTGCCTTCAATTATTTAGGAGTTGAAGGAGGCGCCACAAGGAAAGCATTGGTGTCGTGAGTGGTGCCTGACCCCGTCTCCGGTCTTCTTGACTCTGTTTTGACACCGGACACAGAAAGGTGCGGGAAGAGAGACTAAGGTAACTGCAGCGCAAGTCTACTTTCGCGTAAAACTAACCAACGCCCAAGCCAATATACCTGCACCAAAATGCTGTGGAGCACACGGTGGACCTCGTCCGAATCGATGGTCAAACTGTCTTTGTCGTTGATGTACTGAAAATGATCCCTGTCGGTGCTTTTTACATTCGATAAATCAAAACGAAACTGCGTGGAGCGTAGATCACCGTCCGTTGAAAATTCGGTTAAACTGGGGCTTGCTGGATATCGGTTATGTGGGGTAGAAAAACATGTCGTAAAATAGTACAAGGGGGTTTATTTAAATGCAGTTAGTGCTATGATTCAGGATGCTCATACTCACAACGAACATACTCACAACCGTCTTGGTAGTCGTATTAGTCACCGCTGCTGGTGCTGCTGCTACCGACGCCAGCACCGTTTTCCTTGGCGCATGTCTCCTAGGTAAACTCTCTCCTGCAGTTTTTTTAGCCCACGAGGCACTTCATGAATAGAATGAGATTAGGTGAACATTGCCGACAAAGACAAGTAGGATTGGAATGGTCATTTCTGGCTTATTATATATCATTAGGCAGCCATACCCAGCCACTTCGTGAGTAACCGTTTTCATATGTGACAAAAGATGGTAGTTTTTTATTTTACTCTGTTTGGCGTTTGTTTAACCGAGGTCTGCATTTAACTGCCAAACATAGCCTATTTATACGTTGGCCCACGAATGAAGGTTTACGCCGCAATCCACGGCGCTCCTGGGCAGATTTCCAACCAGACTGCGGTTGATGTGCGATAGACAGTGTCCTGGCCCCTTGCGATCCTTTCAGGAGGATAATGTATGCTGTTATTGCGGTAATGCATCGACTTTTGAGACATTATCCGCTTTTGTTTTGACCCCCTTCAGGCAGGGGCAGACTGGGCCAAATCCGATTTCCGCGGTCGACGAGCGATCCACCTTGCCGCTACCAGTGGACAGATTGAAAGTATTGAATTCCTGCTGCAGACGGTACTGAGGGCAACCTCTGCGACCATGTCTGCTCAGAGCACCACCAACGAGACTCTCGTCTCTGTCTTTTGCCCACTTGATCAACGCGGATTCACTCCTCTTCATTTTGCAGCCTATAATGGGCACGCGAACGTTGTTCAGATCCTTCTCAATCACACTGCTTATCAGCGTCCTCATGTGAGATTTTGAATTAATTTTTCGTCTATCTCATTAACAAGCTGTTTTATGTCTCTTTCTATCGTCCTCTGATTAATCTTGTGTTAGTGGATTGACGCCTCGTCGATCGGTTACGAGACATACACGTCCCCAACTGCTTTGGCGATCACACTCAGGTGACGTCAGCAGTCGCATAGGACACTTACCGAGAAAGGCAATGGATACTGGAATGGCAATTTTTGGCTTATTAGTCGTCATCAGCCAGCCATACCCAACCCGGATATTGCACTACCAGTGGCTCGTAACCGATCGGATAGGGTCTTTTCACTCATGTTCCTATCTATGATCGAAACCTTCAAGGCAACAAGGCCGTGGCTCAATGGTTAGGGGCGTTTGACTTCTAATATATACGTCGCGAGTTTGAACCTTGGGTATTGCAAAACGCGGAGTTAGATATGGCAGGCTAATGACAGCTTATGAGCCAGAAATGGCCATTCCAGTCTCTCTTGTCCTCTTTAGTAAGGTTCTTTGGCCTAATCTTACCTTCCTGCCCATATGTAAGAACATTTTCATAAGGTTTCTTCGGTGGGTTCTCAGCGGTCGGTCAAATTGCATTTTGCCACTTTATCCTTTAGCGCTTTGACTGAGGAACCTGAACTGTAAGACAGCAGTTGCACGCAGACTTGATTGATGCCGTTTCGCAGTTTTTATGCCATAGAACTGTCATCAGGCCTTACGGTATATTATTATGTGATCAACATATCCGCGCCCCCCCGCCCGTCAATAATATCGCGGTTTGTGCGTGATTGCTCATTTATCAGTTCCAAGATCCTGCCTACTTTGCAGGTAGCGTTCACCAGAGGCTTTTCTACTATCTGTCGCTCACGTACGCTCCAAGTAGCCCCAGATAGGCCAAGATATGTCAGTTTGACCGTCGTGGTTCATGTTCTGCGTGCGGGACAGTAAAATGACCGTAACTTGATTTCTAATCTCCTTCAACAGCAGGTGTCTTTTATTTCTCCGATAATATAAATAACCCTTTTTTCTTGCCTATGCCTAAGAACATTACGAATACTGATGGGCTCTCGATAGCGGTTCGAGTTGATTGTTTGACAATTTTAAGATTGTAGCACTCTGGTTTTAGAACTTGTCATCAAAAGTACGTTTTATATTATTACAGTAGATTTCCTATCTCATGAAATGTCAACTGAAATTCTAAAATGCGTTTTTGATTCGCACGAATTAATTACGTGGGATTGACATATTGAAATCATACAGCAAGATACTTCGGCCACATCAGGATGCCGGCTTTTGAAAAAGTTTCTTTCTGACCGCCTGCAAAAAGTACACTGTAAAAAATGACTACTTAAGCCGTAGGGCTTTTTTCTCGTGGATTTTCAATGCCCTTGCTCATTCAAATATATTAGGTAGAAAAAACTCACAAAATATTTTTTGTACTCGTTTGGTAGCCAATTACAATTACTTCAAATTTTATCCTTGAAGAAGGGATAGTTTTCGCTTTTAAAAAGTGTCTAAGTTGCTGAATAAGTTTGAAACACTACCGAAATTCGGACTTCAATTCAAGGTTTCCAAACTGCATGCTATTTAAGAAAAAATCACACAGTTCTCTACACTATTAAAAAGGAGTAACATAGTGCTCATACAAATCTTGCAGTAAATGTCGATCATGTTGTACATTTTACCAGCAACATTAATAAATTTGATGGATACCGTGTATTATGAATTAACGTTTCATGTGCTTAAAAATCACATGATTAGAAACTTATTTTAAAACCGAAAGATGCACTTTCTTTAAGCATAGAATTTGAAGATGTAATTGCCTATAAACGAGGACAAAAACTAATATTTTGTGCATTTTTCCATATAATATATCTGGATGAGTAAGAGCATCGGAAATCCATGAGAAAAATGCATTCTGCTTAACTAGTCATCTTTATAGGGTACGGCATCCTGAAGTGACTGAAATACCTTGGGATAAGGCTGCAGGATACTGAGTACCACAATCTTACTTATGTAAATTGTTCGAACCGAAAACACATTTCAGAATTTCGGTTGATATTTCATGAGACAGGGAATCTGCTCTAGTTTACTTGCTCATTTCTGCTGGTAGACGAATACAATCCACAGGATCACGTACGATTCCTGTTGTTTTATCAAGTGGTGCGTTCTTAAATAATGTCCCCCGGCCCGGGGGTGTCATTGCGGTGGTCGAGGTCTTTAATTTTCTCAATCAAATGGTGTTTCCCTACATTGGTAAGCCGCAAGTTAGCTCTGCACAAATTCTGGTTTCTTTGCAGGCCACTGCTTATGAGACGACAGCGAACAGTTAGAAAACATTTGCGAACTTTTCTAGTGCCAGTGAGCCCTACTAAACACTCTTCCTTTTAATTTCCTCTTTTCTGTACACCGCAAGATGCATTAGATTTGCGCTGTTTCTGTGCTCTTTTGCTGCAATTTCAGCGGTTTTAGTTCGCTACCTTTGTCATTACCGTTAAACATAGTTTATTTCTGTGCTACAAGATTGTATAACGGTCACCTATTGAAAAACAGTTTAATCCATTCACGACAATGCCAACCAGCGCGTACCTTCCGCCTACTTAAATTGGTTGACCAACAATCCCCTCACTTGCACTAACCAGCGTCCAACGTCCAATCGCGTCCGTTTAAATCCCTTTGTCAAATTACGTAATAAAACCTAAGGGGTCTGCTTTTGAAACTGTACACAGAGCCCTCCGTGCCGAAGGATGCTCACATTTCAAAAGACAACTCTTAGCATCAGACAGGATGGGGTGTTCTCCATTTAAGTTCTGTTAAATTTCTGTTCTGTCCCCATGTTTGGCATTTGGAATACTGTAGAAACTGGTACTTTCTGTCACAATAAAAAGGGCCCTTTACTGTTTTTGTATGATTGCATGATCTGATTTCCACCTCGAGCCTTTGTCTGCCTTCATTTTCAATACTTGACCAGGCAAATAGCCAGCTCATGTCCACTGCAAACTAGGTCATTGTTTGGAACCTGAAACTAAGGCCTTGTGGTGTTCCTTCACAAATTGGAGCAAACCTTGTAGACGTAAAATACACTCTTTCGTCGGGAGCCGCAATCTTTGATTTATCTTCTTACGTTTGTATACACTCTGCATCGGTAATCAGCATTAGCATCTGCATAAATTATCAGGGAAACACCTTCACCGCTGTGCACTGCGCTGCTGCCCGTGGTCACGTTCCCTGCCTTGAGCTCCTGTTGCACTCATTTGGCCTCCCCTGTCTCCGTATCCAGGACTACCGTGGACGCTCTCCCCTGCATGTCGCAGCTGTGAATGACCAGGTCAGCTGCTTTCTACGTCTAAATCCACGTTATTTTGCTCCGGTTTCCTCCTTCTCCTCATTTTTGTCGTGATCGCTGTCCTGAGGAGCGGCAGCATCCATTCTGCAATGTTTTTACAGTTTTTATTTCAAACTGGCACTTTGCATGGCTTCGCCACGTCGTGGTCCGGTTTGCGACCCCGTTCATGTATTCATGGCCGTCAGTAATGGACAATACTACGGAACCAGCGTTTGAATACCCACAGGTTAGGCGAATCGATCACCGTAAGCTTGTATGGACAAGGCAGACCTCCACATACTCCCCACTTTACGAAGGTTTGTAAACTGACGTTAATTCGATTCAGCTGTTTGCATTTTTTTATTATCGTAGCCTACCCTCGGTGTTTTCGAGACATTATCATGAGAGCTTGCACTAGCAAGCACGCGGTGAAGTTTTGCCGAGGTTCTCTGGCGTGTCCTGCACTGATAGGGTTGCCCGCATTACGGGCATCTTGCTAGGAAGTGTCTGCCAACACACTGTTCCGGTCACCTCTTCCGGTTGCGCCTAGCTTCGCCTGTCAACTGGACCGGCACTGGCACTCTATCCGCCGGAGGCTAAGTAAATAGTGGAGGAGGGATGGTTTCCAGTAGCTGCCTGTTTTGTAGATGGACATCTCTGCTGGGCTCCCCTGTCCGACTGCTGAAACCTCAATGCATGCTAGGTCGCATTCAAACATGGATGATGAAATTACCGCACTTAACGACTAGGTCGCGGACGCCAAGCTATCATCACATCCATTATCGACCCCCAGCGGTGGTCGTGATAGCTGCTAATTGTATTACTTATGTGATCGCTTGGCCACTACGCACTATAAATACTGCTCACCTTGTGCATCTATCACCCTTTCTGCTACTGTCTTTGATGATGGGTTCGAGAGCGAATCCGAAACGTCTGGCCAATAAACACCACGTTCCAGTGATCGCTTCTTCTTCTTTCTTTCTTTCTTTCTTTCTTCTTCTTCTTCCTATTTTTCTTCTTTCTTCTTCTACCTCTTATTCTCCTTTCTTCTTCTTCTTCTTCTTCTTCTTCTTCTTCTTCTTCTTCTTCTTCCCGCCCCGCCCACTAAAAATAGGCAGTCTTGCGATAAACTTCAGGCAGGGCTTAAACTTAAGGCTGACACTTACCCCCCCAAAAAAAGTAAACTCACTCTCAGCTTAATCGTAGTCCTACCCTAAGCATCAACCTTACAGTTAACACGATAACAACCTAAACCATTAGACTACTCATGAACCTAATCCCCAACTCTGATTTTATCCTCTAACCTAACCCTGAATATAGCCCTAACCTTCAGCTTACTCCTAAATCTTAGTTCCCAGGAATTAGGCGCAAAGCCACATGCATTGTGGGCTGTTTCTATTCCCGTGTCCTGTTTAGGCGGCCGTACAAAGCATCCTTACCCTAAGTTTGCTTGCCACCGTTGCCTCGTGACTAGGTTTTTGGGCCAAAGCGCTTGAGGGGAAAACGTTGAACAAACAACCCCATCAGCTGTTGGCGGTCTTGCTGTACCCACAATTCCCGCTTCAAGGCTGGATCAGCAGGCATAATCACAGTTGAGATGGACATCACTCGGCTCTCCCTGTCTGACTGCTGAAACCTCATTACATGCTAGGCCACCAATCGTCTGCGCTTGGTGCTTCAGTGAGGCTGCAACGCAAAATTAAATTTTGACAGAAGATGGAAACTTCTAAAAATTCCCCTTCTCTTTCCTGTTCTCACTGCCCCCCTCCTTTTATCTAGGTGGCATGTGTGGAGTGTATCATCAGCTTCGTCTTGCGAAATGCGGCTGGCGAGCCAGAATCGCCCTCCCTCCCACCGCTCTCACCACACCCACGGACGGCTGAAGAGATTCGGCTCATGTCCTACTTCCTCGAGATGGTTGACTCAACCGGGCGGACCTCGTTGATGCTTGCCGCAGCGCACTCAGCCCTCAGCACCCTCCAGCTCCTGGTGAGTCTCTATGAGGAGGCCAAACTGTCGCTGGCATCTTTTATGGCCAAGGTGGACTCTGAAGGACTCACCGCTCTACACCATGCAGCCTCGGCTGCTGACGAATCTATCGGCCTTTTCCTGGTGGAAACGTAAGTATAGTTCTCGCCGCTTATGTAAGATATTGTGTTTACACTCAGAGGGCTGCTTCAGCGCCATTTCGTTCTCAATTGTTGGGGTCTTCACTGAATCAAACGCAAAATTTGAATGGTAAGCCCTCTTCCTCTGCTGAGTTTTGGATTCGCTAATCAGACAAGCTGATTCTAGTTTTCGAGGCCACGGATATGGGGTAGTAATTTTTCACTTTATATCCTACTTGTTAAGAGTTACTGACACTTAAAACTGGTTGGTGGGTTTTGCGGTAAACACCTTCTCAGGGCTAAATTGCTGTCGCTTATGACCACATCGATTATGTATCAAAAAAAACACATCGACAGAGTAATAGTATTAGTAGTAGTATTATTGATAATAGTAGTAACAGTAATAGTAGTAGTAAAAGCGTTTGCCAACGATTAATGTTCTGCTTTTGTAAAGATTGCTTGCGAGATAAACCCGAACCTTTAATCGTTGCAATTGAAGAGACTTACCAATACTCCGAGGGTGCAGTGGTTAATTGTGTCTGAATTTGTTGTTAATGGAACAGACTTTCGAAGCGCCTGCCTCACCATAATTTTTCCGTAAGACAGAGTCATGATGACTGGAAGTTTGCATTAACTTTTCCCAGGACTAGTGGACTAACCATACCTGATTTTTTCTGTCTTGACTTATCTATTGCCACCGAGAAAACAAATAGTCATGTGGGAGCACCGTTGGCGTTCACTTTTTTAGTTAGAAACAGTAAGCTGAAGTAGTATAATACTATCAGCGAATTACGTTTCATGAAGATTCAGAGACTAAGCAAACGTTAACTCTCCTAGTTCTGGAGTGGGCCTCTAAATGTCCTTGTGTAAACAACAATAACTGGAGCTATTTGCTAACAGTTTTTTCAAACGTTTTCACGTTTATGCCATCTTCGGGTTACTTTATGGCGTTTTTCCACATCACAGCTATCGTAACATGGGTGCCGCTGAGTGTGAATGTACTTCTTTTACAGCATGCCTTCGCTACCCGCGAACTCGCCGTGTACCCAGCAGTTAGGTAGACAGGTAGATTTTGTCCAACCTTCCCGATAAGGATGAAATCCTGGCGTATTGTGTTCGGGGGACCAGGTCGTGTATGTGGCCCGCGCAGACGAGGTCAATAGCTGTCAGCCACTGCACCCATTTCCCGCTTCGCCAGTGAGTAGTAGGTTAGACCGACGTCTCACATTTTCATGACCCCTACCACCCGTTTGGAGCTTGTTTGCTTTGGAAGGCGGCTGGGTCGGTGTGCACCCATCTTGTCCCAAGTAGATACCCAACATGCAGTGATTAACAGTGTCATGCGGTGGGAAGGCATTGATAACCTTCAGTTCGATGGAGGGCTTATAAAACATCTGATAGGCCCCTTATTGCACCATCTGCATGTGGTGAACTTTCGTATTTTTGCGCTTATTAGGTCACATTTACCTCCATGAATACCTGCGATATGACCCCGCCGTCTATACATCACTTCTCACCAGCACTCCTATCACACATGGTCATACCCAACATCACATACCCCGTGTTTGCAACCAGCGCTTCTCACGGGATAGGGATGAATGACCCTCGGCCCCTTTTTCAAGTGGCTCCTCTGCTGCATGTAAAATTCGAGCATAGAAATGCCATGGTGCGCTAAGCGCCGTGACTTCGAAGGTTGCCAACTAAAAATCAAACTTAAACCTCGCACTCAGTCCAATGTCAGAGTAGCTGACCAGTGATCTGCGTGGCAGGCTGCGATCGCTCCTTCTTAACGTGACCTCTGGTACACGAACATATGTGAGTTGTGCGTCATTCAATCCCCTGTTTTTTTCAAATCCTGCTACTTGTGTTTGAGGGCCAGGTCGGTACATAGTACGCGTAGATGAGGTCATCAGCAGCTGCAACTACCACCGCATCAGACAATTTACCGACTCAGATGGTGGTCTGATCGTGGTGGTGGGGGAGAGAGTGTGAGGTCGACGGCCTAGCGCATTTTCCTCACCATAAACAATCTGACGCACTTTAAGCTACCACGGTGCCCGAAAACCGTTGCTTGAAAGGTTGCCATTTGACAGGATAACTCGGACATCCCAGTCAGCCCATGCTGTGTTTGTGTGGAGTAGCTGACTGGTAGACTGAGAGTCAGGCTGCAATTGCCCTTTTCTAATGTGGCCTCTATGACACTCACACTCCGTGGGATCCTAACCAGGTAAGGCGGCACGCTTTGGGGGTGGTTCCGACCCCGCCAGCCACCTGCGCCCTCTCCCGCCTCCGGGTTTCTTGACACCGGGCCCAGGTGGGGGAGGAAGAGGTTGTGGTAGATGCAGCGCAAGTCTACTACCACGATACTCTAATGCACACCCAACTCACCGCCATTGTGCAAGTGCTGTAGAGCACATAGTAGACTTCGTCGAAATCAACGGTCGAACTGTCATGCAATGAAGTCTCTTTCTTTGATTTATCTTTTCTTGGCTCTTTTCTTTATCCTTTTCCGCCCACAGTTTGTGTCATGAGAACGCGGCTGTTTTTTGTTTTACGTTTTCCTCCTGCCACGGAAGAATCAACGATCCCACCTATTTCAACTTGACTGATCGCCTGGGACGGACACCACTTCATCTGGCCGTGGGTGCTGGTCACATAAAACTGGTCGAGCGGTTGCTCAGCGCGGGAGCTAACGTTTTTGCCGTCGATGACAAACACCAACTGCCCATTTGTGCTGGAGCCCCCAATCCCCGGGTGAGTTTCTAGCTCCTCCTTTGTCACCCTCTCCTATGCCGACGCCTCATCTTTATGTTCTCTGTCCAATTCCGACAAAAATTCTCTATACCTTCTTAAAATGCGAAATTCTGACCTCTAATATTATCTACTGAAATTTTTGGGATCTCACCTTTCGACTAGTTTTGTCAGTCATTTAAAATTCTGATTGATTTTTCGACATAACATGCTTTGGGAATGGAGAGCCGACCAATCTCTTCGAAATGTCAGCAAGAATAAAAATATGTTCCGATGAACAACTTCGCTTTCATAAAGTCACCTTTCATCATTCGCAGCCATTGTCCAGACCTTCAAGATCATTGTCCATTTTGCATTGCAGTCTCGGTAAGCATGAATTCCATCTATTTCGTCCGAGTGTAGATTTCGACTAGTTAACCCCGAAACTGTATATTTGTTTGTCCGACTTTTCGAAATCATACGGTAGCAACAGCAATAAAGGAATTTGGGGTTTTCGAAATTCTAACTAATTTACTTCCCTCCGCAAGCAAGTATGTGAAACTGGAACATTCACCTAGGTTAGCTTATGTCTACCTTCTGACGCGTCACGTATGGTTATCCGTTTGACCTGCGTCCCAAGGCACCGCGTCTCCAGAGCAAATTAAATCGCTCTCAGTTTCCTAAAAACAGAAAGACGATAGCCCTAAATCCTCTTCATTGCTTGTTTCTTTTCGGAGTGGATTACATCGGTTCGCTGTATTTTGTCAATGCCCTCCCCGTCGGTATCCCCTGATGTTTCATGTGTGTTCTTTCCCTTGAATGTTTGGTTTCCGCTGAAGCCTTTCTGAGAACTGGCGTCCTCCTTTTTGCCTCTAGGTTGCTAAGTGCCTCTCCGTCCTCCTCCTTGCAATGATGCCGAGCCTAGCAAGCAAAATTCCAGTGCCATCGTCTACTGCTAAGACGCCTACATTCGACCGACGTGTTAGGAATCCTCTTACGGACTCTATCCACAGTTCTGACTCGGAGTTTTTTTTTAGACCCTTCTTACTTGTTCATCTTCGTATCTTCTCAAAACTGCTTTAATATTGTCTTTTATTGCATTTTCTTCGAGTTTATTCGAGTACCCATAAACAGACCGTGCTTCCTCTCTGCTCCACCCAAAACAGTTTGACTGTTGTGGTTACAAATGCAGTGAATTCACTCCACCCACTACAGTTCAGTCTAGTGTTCCATCAGGCAGAACACATGGGAGGAAACCAGTATGGGGTATTTCTTCTATTCATTAAGCCACGGGTTCGTTGGCTCATATTAAACCCCGAGGGCATGGAAACCGGAGGTTGGGTGTGGCTAGTTAACGACAGCTAGTAGGCCAAAAATGACAGTTCCAGTATCCGTATCAGCCTAGGGGTATTTATCTCTTCTAGAAACCTGAGTGGCCGCCTCAATCAGCAATGCGTCAGCACAGTTGGTACAGGTCTATCAAGGTTTATGCTCTGATTTGCCCTTTAGACTGGGAAACCGATAGTCGTCTCAATTGCTCCTTTGTAATGTGGCTTCTATGGCACTCATTTATATGAGATCGGAGTTGTCCACTTCCTTTTTTAAAAAAAACTGGCTTTTTGAAGAATTGGGTCGTATATGTGGCCCGCGCTGATGGGTTTTGGAGCTCTGTCTGTCACACCTCGGATTAATGACCCGTTTGGACAGTGGTTTGATGCCAGGGAAAGGAAAAAGAAAGTGAGTTTGACTCTCAGTCCGACCTATAAAAAGTTTGGTCTTAAGTATGTCACGGTTCGCTAAAAGCTGTGGTTTGAGATGCTACCCATTGAAGGTTTACTTTGGTCTTCCTCTCTGGACGGACAGCGAGGCTGAAGTGGTTCCTTCTTAATGTGATCTTTGTGGTGCTGCCACTTAATTAGGGTCAAAGCAGTCCCCTGTTCGCTTCTAATTGCACGAATTCCCGGCCAATTATGCGCGGAACAGGCGTGTGTGGCACGCGTATACGAGCTGTTTATCTTAATCGGCCCTTATGCCTGATCCCACCTCTGGTTCTCTTTGTCTTACCATCGAGTTCGTGTAGGTATGGAAGGGGAAAGTGTGGTAGATTCCGCGCAAGTTAACCTGTATCGGTGCACCCGGTTGGTCCTGTGTCTTGAGAGCAGTTTGTGTTCTGAAGGCGTGGAGCCAGCAAATGATACTGGTATATCTGAAGGAGGTGCAGCGTAGGATTCGGGACCGGGTGTTTGGTAGGAATGGCGAACGTTTCCAGCAGGATGTCGAGGGGGAGTGATGACACTGACTCGGGCTCGGTCGCTTTAATGCGATGCCATCGTCGAATCTCGTCGTGACGAACCCAGGTGTCATCACCCACGCACACATCGAACAACACGCTGGCTCTCTGCGCTGCTACGGGCGCCTTAATCCAGTTTGGAAAACCCGATCGATAATCGCGAACAAAGACAGGCGTTCCGATGAGAAGCTTGCGGCGAAAGGCAGATGAAATTGGCTGCGTGGACGGCACATTGATAGGAACCAGCACATGGAACTTTGTACGTAATTTACATCTCATCAAGGCCTAGGCAGGAGAACCACCACCAGGCGACGCCGAGTAGTCCGGTAGGAAAACTGAAATGTCTGGATGATCTCATTCATGTTCCCCTCCCCACGAGCTTTCAAGAGGACTCTCCTGCACGTGTTGATAAAACGCTCCACCTGACTGTTCGACTGAGTATGGTGGGGCATATATTGAAGATTCTATATGTTGTGCTGGCGGTGGAAATCCTCAAACGCCGATGAGGTAAACTGGGAACCATTATCCGAAACCAGAACATCTGGTAGGCCGTGTTGACTGAAAATGCGTCGTAGGACAGCGATAGGGGAAACTTTTGTTGTCGGATTTAGTGGTGCAATCTCGGGCCACTTGGGGTAGGCATCGACCATGATTAGGTATGACACTCGATCAAGTGGGCCAGCGAAATCGACCTGACCAAGTCCTATCCGGTGTTTGCCATGACAATGGCGGTCGATGAAACGTCATCTTAGCAGCTTGCTGACAATGGGGCCACCGAGGTTATTGATGTCGCTGTAAAAACGCCAGTAGATAAAACTGTTAGTGATGAACTTCACTCGACTGGTACCGGGATGAGCAGCATGAAATTGGCGTAAGACAACAGGTCGAAGTGAAGAAGGAATCACCACACGGTCTGCAAACATGAAGCAGGACTCAACTACCGATAGCGACGCTCGACGCAGGCAAAGCTGAAGATCGCCAGTGAGAGCAGTCGTTGGCCATCTGATCTGCACGTAGGTGATAGCTTGGCGGAGGTGATCCTGTTCGGTAATGCGTTGGATCTCGGTTGCAGTGATAGGTATGCCTGTTATGGCGTCTGAAACTGACGGTGCACATTGTAATCAATCGAAATAGCAACAATCACGGCGTTTTCCTCAGGTTCATGATGATTGCATATGCGGCGGAAAAGGGCGTCAGCCTGACCAAAGTCAGTAATGTAGCAGTAGTGAATATCAAAGTCGAAACCGCGAAGAATAGTTGCCCATCGTTGAAATCGGCTTGCTAAATAGATCGGAATGCCCTAATTCAAACCAAAGATTGATAGCAACGGTTTATCGTCCGTCAACAACGTGAAATGATGACTATACAGCAGCTTGTGGAACTTCTTGACGGCGAAGATAATAGCTCATGCCTTTTTATTGATTTGGCCATAGTTCTTCTCCACAGGAACTAACGTAAGGGATGCGTGCATGATCACCTTTTCAGATCCATCGGGCAAAGTATGCGAGATGACAGCACCAACTCCGTTATTGGATGCATCTGCAGCAACGATGATCAAAAGAGTCAAGTCATAGTGCGTGAGCAGCTGATCTGAACTCAGCATCGACTTCAGCTGGACAATGGCTTTTCAAAGTTGGAGGGCCAGCACCAGGGAGCATCATTCTGCAGCAGATGGTTGAATGAGTTTCGTAATTCATGCAGCGACGATAGGAAGGTGCTATAGTAACTGAACAAGCCAAGTAACGAACGAAGTTGTGATAAGTGCTTGGGTTTAGGCATTCGCTGGATGGCACGAATTTTTTTGGGAGCTGGAGAGCGACCAGTGGCGTCAAAGATGAATCTGAGGTACTTGATTGACTGGAGGAAGAATTGGCATTTGTTAGCCCTTTGGTTGAAGCCATATTCCTGCACGCGTTTAAGTCCTGCACACAGTCGGTCTTCAAGTTCAGTAGGAGAGCGACCCAAGATGATAATTTCGTTCAGGTACCCAGCCGTACACATAATGCCCGAAAGCATTGCGTGCATCGTTTGCTAAAACAGAGACGGGGTCGTCTTGACAGCAAATGGCAGCCTGGTGTATTGGAACAGACCGCGGTGAGTGTACATTGGTAACAGTTCGCGCGACTCTGGCGCGACTTTAAACTGCAAGTAAACATCGACCAGGTCTAAAATGGTAAAGCAAGTTACCCCATTCAGCATGGTGAACAGATCAGCAGGGACCGGCAGTGGATAGCTTTTCGGCATCATAACGACATTGAAACCAATGGAAAAGTTAGCACAAATACGGATCAAGCCATATGGTTTTTTAAACACAACGATTGGAGCAGCCCAGGGGGTGTAGTGCGCAGGTGTCAGAACTCCCAGTTACTCCAGACGCTTCAGGTCAGCATCGAAAAAGACAAGGCTGCATAGGGAACTGGTCTCTTCGGAGGCAAGACTAGTTGACTTCCAGGACGCAGTGCAGCACGGCTTGAGTGCCGTCTCGGAACACTGAAGTGACCCGTTTGAGAATGTCCTTGGTGGGGTCTGTGGGCACAAATGGAATCTGCACCTGACTGCAAACAAGGCTGAGTGGCATATCGACCAAACCAAGTTATTCAATCCAGTCGAGACCAAGAAGGTTGAGATTGGACTTGGTGACGTAGCAGATCGCTTTTATGGTTGTGCCGCGGCAAGACACATAGCATTGCAGCTGCCCCATTAGCCAGACGAGACCACCACACGCGCTTGTAGCAGACTTGAAAGTCTGCTTTATCTTGGGGCCACCAAGTGAATGCCATAGTCCCTCAGAGCTGATGGTGATATTTGAAGCAGTGGCTAGCTGTAGGGAGACTGCGTGACCATTGAGAAAAATATAAACTAATTTTCTTCAAGCAGCCACATTGAGCTGGAAAGTGGCCAACAGGCTCAGAAAATTGCCAACGGACTGGGTTTAAGGCTCGCGTTTTGGACGGAAACGGCGTTTGGAGTTGGAAGGTGCGGAGCACACTTGCTTTCAGCAGTTGATTGTGTTTGGCAAAACCCTTTAATGTGCCAAACTTGGTTACAGCCTTGGCAACGATTTTGACAGAATGGGGACTCCCGATGGAAATGCCACAAGGCCGCAGTGCCAACAAGGTGCTTGCTTGGGCCAAATTTTAGGATATGGTAGGGTTGTTGCGACCGTGTGAACTGAGGAAGAAGTGGAAACACCTTGAATCATAGCTGAATCATTTTTTAGGTTAACGCTTGACAATCCACAGAAAGCTCTTGGAGTGTGACTGTGCTGTTCTGTTGCATTTGGGACAGAAGACGTGTTCGGATATCAGCATATTTGGGGGCTGGAGGCGCAGATAAATATAAGGCATTTTAACTGGTCTTCCGTCAGAGAACAGAGCTGTAAACGCCCACACCCGAGATTGACAATGCCAGTGGACGTGATGAAATCGTCAGATTCCCGTTTGCACAGTTAGAGGCACCGGAACAGAGTGTTAAACAAAATCTGGGACAACATCTTAAATATGTCCGTGAAACTGTTTTCTCGTGGGTACTTGGGAAGGATAAAGTTAACATAGCGTTCGTGCTTGGCAGGGCCTAGTTTGCGAAGTAGGAGTCACACCTTCCATGCATCGTTCTGGGTAGCCAGATAGACAGAGATCAAGTCCTCGTATCGTTTGTACCAGGAATCGAAGGTGATATGGGCCTGCGGGTCATACAGGAATTCCGTAATGCTGTCTGCAATGTGATCGACGGATTGTGAACCACCAGCTACATTCAAATGGTCCATTGAGTAATTGTACAGCTTAACAGCTTCAGCTGCTGCTACAAAATCTGCTTCATGTTAGCCATCCTAAGTGACAATCTGCGTAGTTAAATAGTTATGACCTGCCCTGTTACTTAGATATCCCACGAAGCGTATGTTTGATCGATGGTTGTCCCTACCCTTACGTGATAGAGCAAGAGAACACGATCAGCTAGGCGAAAAAGTATATTCGACAAAACTGTCATGAAAGGTTACGTGTCCTAATGGCGTCCCGTTTTCATTGGTCATATTCTATCCAATTCACTTAAGAGGAAGATACAGGAGAGTCAAATGACTTCTCTTGAACATGGACCAATAAGATCAGAGAAGGACACTATGGATACAGCCAGTACTGGATGCTGTCGGGCGCACGTTTATGATATTTAGCAGGGAAGACGCACATACATACTTTTCCGCGAGGCTGTTGGTTATGTAGACATTTCCAATAACGGTGTAAATGAACTGTAAGGAGGGGATCCCTTTCTTTAAACGGAACTTTGCAAAAGCGTATACTAAAATTGGTATTTTACTAAATGCTCGTTCTATAATTTTAGTTCTGGACTATTGGAGTCAGCAAATTTTATGTATCTTTTTTCCATCCATTAATAAAACAGTTGTTAAATTTAAAAAATGACTAAAAATGCTCCTTTGCTTCACTGATATATATATTTGCTACCAAGAAAATTTACAAGCGATTTTTCTACATAATCAAATGTCTGAATTTCTTGATAGGCTTCATGTTGATTACCGGTCTTCTAAACCCGCCTCCGTCATCAGGTTTGCAATATTCTTTTCGAGTCCATCGACACGATGTCCGATTTCGTCAAGTAAATTGTACATCAAGGAAAGATTATCAATGTTCATCAATAAAACAACAATATTTCGTAAAACAGTTTACAAATTTACCTTCTTCGTGGTATTCATTTTCTGGTATTAACTTCGGTTTTCCATTTAGGTTTACTCACCTTTCTTCCATAATTTAATTGTTGTGTTATCTTTGCCCGATTTTAGCTACGATAAAATTTTTCAAGCGTGTTGCAAACTGTTTTCAAACTTAGAGATTACGCATAGCGTTAAGAGCAAAACAGAACTGCAAGCTTCGAAATGCAGTCACATACGGCGTTTTCTTTGCCATCTGAGCAATTGAGGTGATATTTGTTAGTTGATAAGACAAGTTTCGACCCTACGGTCCACTGAAAGATATTCGGTACAATTAATTATAGAGCATTCTTATTTGTCATACACCTGTGTTTTTGCTGACAACCACTCACCATCATCTTAACAAACGCCAGAGGTTTTTTATTAGAACGATCTATTTTAAGATAACAAAATATTGCAAAGTCAAATTATAAAGTTGAACTGCTGTTGACAGCGAATTTTGATAGGAACTTCAAAATTTATCGTTTTTTTTCTACTTGTATAACATATTAACTTATGACTAGCACTTATGCTTGATCAAATATTAACACATTGGTTGTTAATACTGTAGATAGATCATTGATAGATCATTCATAGCAGATTTAATTTTATCAACTATTCCCTGATAGCAATGTTGTGTCATTAATGCACCTTAGGCAACCGATTTTTGCGTCAAATGGTAAACACCAACAGCATCACTCCCCCGAATTCCAGTGATGCCTGCAGTACGTAATCCCGGACATTTCAGCGTACACGTCGGCATGTGTCCTCATTCCCGCTTCTGAGGCAGCTGCACCGTACAAAAATTTCGGCCACGAAACAAATTTATAGTCTCAAGGCTTCTCGAGGTAGGCCACTGCCGTCAGCTTCAAGATTGTTGAACAATATCCGTTAAGAGTGATGGATGGAGGTTAGGGCAGGGAGAGCCGGACCGATAGCGGCGTCCCATCCACTGCATTCTGAGGGTATATAGGAGTGCAATGAACGAAAAATCAAACAAACAGCGAGAAAAATTTTGCTGCAAATATTATACTTCGCCCTTCTTGCAGAAGACACAATGAAGGCACACAGTACATGACAATTTCCCAAACTTTTGCTATAAGGGGTAATGAATATCTTAAAATATCGAAAGCTGATTGTGAACTGATTGATTAATTGCTTTGTGATAAAAAAAATAAAATAAATTTTAAAGGTAGATGTCTTTAACGTTTGCAAATCACTTAGAGTAATTTGCAATTTACTAGTAACAGATTTTAAAGGATATTTCTTGAGGCAACGCGATCTCCGGAGAGCTGAATGACATCCTGCAGTTGTGAAAATATGCTTTGCATCTAAAGAATACAATTATTAAGGAACCTTACATAGCTTTGTAGTTCACTTATTGTATGTGGGTCCGCAACACCGAAGAGCTTATCCTTCTCCATTCCAAAATATGCGAGTCAATCAAGGTTATGGTAACGTTTATGTTTTGAAAAACTAAAACAATGGTAAATTCACTAGACAGCGAGAGGAACATATAGGCGAAGCAATATTTCTAACATCACGAGCAAATGTTTGCGTGCCCGAATGTCATTTAAGAATGTTCCTATAAAACTTACTGTCCCTATCTGTCAACGATACCACACCGTCGTACTCAATGAGCGCTAACCAAGAGCCTAATCAGTTGAATGAACAGCCGGCGTTTTGTACAGTTTGTGTAACACAAATAACCAGACTGTTCGAGGCAAGTGTCTTCGAGTGAAATTTCTCAATGGCGGACTAACTGCCAACGCAAAATCTAGGGAGAAATATTTTTATCATAAGGGACAAAACTGACTAATGCAGTAAGTGGGTTAAATGTTCGGGACAACATATAGAGGAATCATATCGCTTAGTCTTTGCGAGTTGTTTTGAGATTCTGATAAGATTAGTCCTTTAGATGGTCTGACTTGCATGATTGTTATGCTAACCTTATACCTAAATCTTTTCTAGAAAAAAATTATGGCGCATTATCCATTTTCCCTCTTTACTAACATACAATTTGAGAAATTTGTGCATTTATCCTACGCAATTAAATTTTAATTTAAGCAAAGTTATTTTTCCATGATTAAATCCTTACGAAAGTCTAGAAAATATATAGAGCTGCTCTCCCTGTCTGATCTGTTTGCAATATTTATTGCCGGATGTTAACAATTTGAGCAAACAGATTAGATGAGCCCTTAAATATGTAACAAATTAATTCATGGGTAGCTTCTCGTACGCAGCTTACAGATAACAATTAAATTTAATCATTATCCGAAGCGGGAGAACACTAAAAACTCGATTTGCCTCAAACTGTGATCTGACTTACCTAATTTGATGTAATTATCCTATTTTTTATCCGTTAGTAGCTATCTATGTTTGTTTTTTTAAACTAGGAAACAGTGGCTTGTTTTTTACCCGCAATTATGTAAACAACAGTCATTTTTCTGTACCCAAACGTCGTGCAGTTAGGGAGAGAAATGTATGGAAATAGGATTATCCCAAAATGAAAGAATTAGTAAATGGGATAGACTGGAGCCCTGCACATGTACCTGACCCAAACACTGCTTTGTTTTTCATTATAAAATTGATTCAGCAGTTGGTGGATAAATTTTGCCCACTTAAAATGCGATTGTGCGTCTCCCGACCAGAGTGGCTGACATAGAAAATAAAAAGGAATCTAAAGAAGAAAAGAGGACTATGGAGAACATATGCCAGATATCAACAACCGGAACATTTGTCCGCTTAAAAGAAACAACGAAATTGGTGTCGGAATCTTCTGAGAATATAAAGATCAGCCATCGAGTCAGAAATATTCCTTGTCTTAAAGACAATCAGGGAGACAGATTAACTGATAACTCTGATAAGACCAGCCTCTTATCCCATTTCTTTATGTCCTTGTATAACGAGGAACCACCTTTTGACGATGAATACTACAGTACTGCCAGATCTACAAACAAAATAAGCACAGTGTCGTTCCCAATGGACACAGTAAGAAAAACTCTGAAACAGCTACAGCCCACTAAATCACCTGGCCCAGATGGTATTTCCTTAAAAGTTCTCAATGAACTCACAGACCAGCTGGCCTCTCCGCTCTCCAAGATATTTGAAAGTTCGTTGGAGGCAGGGGCTTTGCCTACCGAGTGGAAGATAGCCAATATAACCCCCATCTATAAAGGAGGATAGAGGACATCACCAAACAGTTTCCGAAAAGTCAGCCTCACAAGTATCTGTTGCAAAATGATGGAGAAGATAATAAAAACGGAACTGATGAGGCATCTTTAAGAGAGGCATCTTTGAGAGAGAGCTATGAAGTGAGGTTATAAATGGCCCACGACCAGTTTGATTTCATCGATTTTGTTCAATAGACTTTGCATATTTGTGTACATTATTTTAATCTTGTTTTGTTTCCTCGATTTCGTAAGATTTTTGGTTGTTTCTTCCACATGGCGATTATTGCTGGATATTTCACAAGATATATCCAGTCTCCTTTCTCGGTTCGAACCTATAGGCTTGGTAGGTAGGTAAAGCTTTTAGTAGGGCTTTTGGTAGGGCTTTTGACCGGCGTATTTGCCGTCAATTTCACCGGATGTTCCCATAAAAACGAGCGCATCATTTTGACGATTTTGTTGTCTACAATTTTCAAGTTTTGTTCTCCTCGTATTGACGTCTTTTCAATTCTGCTACCGTGTCCTCATTTTCATCCGATCGGTGGGAGAGTAATCCGGCTGAAAATAAACTCCACGATGATTC
The DNA here is from genome assembly GCA_017591395.1 of Schistocephalus solidus. Lineage (NCBI taxonomy): Eukaryota > Metazoa > Platyhelminthes > Cestoda > Diphyllobothriidea > Diphyllobothriidae > Schistocephalus > Schistocephalus solidus. The sequence goes on from WEDG01004605.1 coordinate 158,542, forward strand.
TTTAGCAGTCGGGACTTTAGAGAGAGAAATAGATCTATCGGCTGTTTGCTCCCCAAGACGACTTTTAACGGTCTTGGTCAAACCTCATGCGTTTCATTTCTAACGAGAGGCCCCAATCGAAAGATCTTTTTGATGTCGACTGTCACACCAGTTTCTTGCGTATCATTCAATAAATTTTGAAATATCAGCAGATTCTGTTTTACCCTTTCTTTTGGCGTTTCCCCAGTAGCCTCGGAGACCCCTGAACTACTCGACAAAATGATCTGTCTGGGTAAAAACTCGTTTCTGCATCCTGCTTTCTTTTAGTGATGGAAGGTTTAATCATGCCCTCTGTTACAGTCCTTAATACTGTGTTCAAATTAGTCTTCATCGGTGAACCTGCTGGTTGATTTGCAGACATCTCTATGGAACTTTCAAACAGCGTGAGTTTTCTGACACTGCGTTTGCTTGAATAGCACGCGGGAAAGCTGAATTTGGGTTTGTGGCATCAAGGTCTGTCGATAAGTCGCAGGCCACTTTCCCGCCATTGCGTTGCTGGCTACCATGCACTGCTCCATTGTAATTCAATGGAAATGTATAGAACATGCTGCTGTCGCTCGTCCGTGGCATTAAAGATACCGTACGATTACTGTTTTTCGACTTTTCAGAGACCGTCGATCGTTGACTAACTTTTGCGCAGTCGGATTCTTTGTGCACCAGATTTCCCGAACCTGGGAAAATGCAAGACATAAATTCCTCCTCGCTTATTTTCTTTCTAATCATCTGTATTTCAACTGACTCAGAGGTTTTTTCGTATGAATTCATTCTTTTTCTCTTTTTGTTTCGCTTTATGTTGTGTCTATTGACCTCAAACATTTCCTTGCGATGATTATGGTCTAGCTTGCTGATGTTTTCCAGCTCATTTGCATCGTATTTCGGTGAAATAATTGTGTTATGTTTGATGAGGACTGCTATTATTTCCGATAGGAGATCGAGGTCTCCTTCTACTCTCAAAACTCTGGTTGCGAGTCCTCGACATCCATCACAGTGTACCAGTCCTTCACGGTTTAGCTTAGACATGGTTATGTTCAGTAGTGCACTGCTTTCTTCAATATTGCTGATTGGTGGTTCTTTTCGGTCTGCTGGGAGTGACTTGAGTATTTCTGGTAAGTTTCTGGTAAGTAAGTAAGAGAGATCATTATTTTTGGAGGATATACTATTTTTTTTGTCTGCTGGCTTCCCGGCCGTGTCCGAGTGGTGGAGCATTGGTCGCTAATCGAGACGTTGGTGTTTAAAATCCTGGCCGAAGCGGCGATTAATTTTCTCGCGTGGTCGGATCATGAACATTTGCGTTTCCCATGCCAGCAAGATCTCTACGAGGATGCATAAAGTTTTAATGATCGGCTTAAATTATCAAGCGAATAGTTTACTGAGCACAATGAGAAGTGCTTTACGAACCGAATTCACTATCGAAAGTTAATACGAAACAAAGAACGATGCAGCCTTTGAAGCGAGTTTACCAATGGTTCACCGTTCCATTCTGATATCGACATCTTTCCTGGCGAGAGACTGTTTTCTGAAGCTCGTAGTAGGCAGGATCCAAATGAAGCTGAGTTAGCTTATTTTTTAAGATTCCGATATCAATTTTTGAGTGCCTGACTATCACAATGTCTATAAACACCTATAGGCTGATCCTCATAAACACAGACAATATGTGATCCAATTAAAACTTATTTCGTTGAGTCCTGACTATAGGTACAGATGATTGGTCAAAAAATCAAAAGTTTCAAGACAAACAAATTTCAAACGGAAGCCCAACGACGCCGCAATAGGAACAATATGAGCTATAAATGCACCTACTCGTTCAAAACCGCTTTAAAAAACAATAAAACATAGGAAGAATATTCAGGAACGACTCAGCCATCAAACGTCCTAGATAATTTCAGATCTTCAGGGGGTTTCGCACTTTTGGTTCACTGAGTGGTTGTCAGTTTGTATTGGTGTGGAAAATGTTTTATCAAGTCGACGAAGGTGAAACATAAATTCCAATTTGATGTCGTTTTGTGAGAACCTTCAGCACAAAAAAAATCCAGAAAGCAATTACGTACGTGCAGTTGCAGCGCTAATGTCAGGATCAGCACGAGCGAAGTGTTAACGGTTTTCAAACTGCCAAAGCCGGAGAACAAATTATATACGTTGTTCCTATGCGCACGATGACCTTGTGTTTTTAAAGAATAATAAAAAAATTGATGTTAGAATCGCCACAAAAATTAACAGAGTCAGTTAGTATATTCCACAAAAAAATAATATGAAAATATAAGGACTCAGCCTTTGGTTTGAGTCCCTTTTGCGATTGAGGGCCGATGCAGGGAGCAAAGAGCAGACGTAAGTTCCAGAAGTCAGTAAAGACCGAGGCTAGCAATTCCAGTTGAGATCAATCCTGGGGCAGGGAAGAATCCTAAGCAGTAGACTTTTTGTTTTTTTTTTCAAGCCTCAGAATCCTTACGTCCAAGCCGCAATTTACATACTCAGGGGAATATATAGACAATTCTTTAATAATTTCCCAGCACCGTGTCTTCTACACTGTGGTTGAGACTAAAAACTCGTAGGTTCGAGGGACTTGAAATTTGAAACCAATTTCAAACGACATGCCAGTTTTATTTATTTATTGCCAGTTTACAGGCAAGGTCAAAAAAATATATACAGTAGATAGTCAAGCTGACAGTGACAAAAACTCCTGGTCGTTGTTTTAGGTGTTTTCAGGAGAAAAAAACTGCAGCAATATACTATGCATAGGAACCACGTATCTTATTTGTTCTCCGGCTAGTAGTTTGAAAACCGTAAACACTTCGCTTGTTCTGATCTTGATATTTAAGCTACAACTGACGTACGTAATTGCTCTCTGGAATTTTTATTCTGCCGAATTTCCTCACAAAACAACATCAAATTGGAATTTGTTTATCACCTTCGTCGACTTGATAAAACAGCCTCTACACCAATAAATACTGACAACCACTCAGTGAACCAAAAGTGCAAAACCCCTTGAAGATCTAAATTTATCCAGGACCTTTGACCTCTACAAACGGCTGAGTCGTTCCTGAATATTCTTCCTATCATTTATTGTTTCATTAAAGCGGTTTTGAACGAATAGGCGCATTTATTGCTCATATTGTTTCTATTGCGGCGTCTTTGGACTTCCGTTTGAAATTTGCTCGTCTCCAAGCTTTTGATTTTTGGCCAATAATCTGTACCCAAGTCAGGACTCAACGAAATAAGTTTTAATTGGATCACATATTGTCTGTTTATCAGGATCAGCCTATAATTGTTTATAGACATTGTGATCTTCAGGCACACAAAAATTGATATCAGAATATTGTAAATAAGCTAACTCAGCTTCATTTGGATCCTGCCACCTACGGGCTTCAGAAAACAGTCTCTCGCCAGGAAAGGTGTCTTCATCAGAATGGAACGGAGAACCACTACCAAACTCACTTCAAATGCTGTATCGTTCTTTGCTTCGTATTAACATTCGATAGTTAATTCTGTTCGGAAAAGCGCTTCTCAGTAAACTATTCGCTTGATAATTTAAGCTGCTCGTTAAAACTTAATGCATCCTCGTAAAGATCTTGCTGGCATGGGAAACGCAAATGTTCACGACACGACCACCCGAGAAAATTATTCATCGCTTCGGTCGGGATTCGAAACACCAACCTCTCGATTAGCGACCGATGCTTTTGACCGCTCGGCCACGCCCGGGAAGCCAGCAGACAAAAAATCGTATATCCTCCAAAAATAATGATCTCACCTACCTTTGTAAACCATTTTCAATTTAATGTGACAAAAACGTACCAGAAATACTCAAGTCACTCTCAACAGACCAAGAAGAACCACCAAGCAGCAATATTGAAGAAAGCAGTGCACTACTGAACATTACCAAAACTAAGCTAAACAGTGAAGGGCTAGCACACTGTGATGGATGCCGAGAACTCACAACCAGAGTTTTGAGATTAGAAGGAGACCTCAATCTCCTATCGGAAATAATAGCAGTCCTCATCAAACATAACAAAATTAAATCACCGAAATACGATGAAAATGAGCTGAAAAACATCAGCAAGCTAGCCCATAATCATCGCAAGGAAACGGTTGAGGTCAATAGACACAACATTAAGCGAGCCAAAAAGAGAAAAAAACGAAGTCATTAGAACAAACCTCTGAGTCTGTTGAAATACAGATGACCAGAAAAAAAAATAAGCGAGGAGGAAATAATGTCTGGCATTTCCCCAGGTTCGGGAAATCTGGTGCACATAGAATCCGACTGCACAAAAGTAAATCAGTGATCGACGGTCTCTGAAAAGTCAAAAAGCAGTAATCTTAAGGTATCTTTAATGCCACGGACGAGTGACAGCAGCATGCTCTATACATGTCCATCGAATTAAAATGGAGCAGGGCATGGTAGCCAGCAAAGTAATGGCGGAAAAGTGGCCTGCGACTTATCAATAGACCTGGATGCCACAAACCCAAATGCAGGTTTACCGGGTGCTATTCAAGCAATCACAGTGTCAGAAGAACTCACGCTGTTTGAAAGATTAATAGACATGTCTGCAAATCAACCAGCAGGCTCACCGATGAAGACCAATTTGAACACAGTATTAAAGACTGTAACAAAGTGCATAATTCAACCTTCCATCACTAAAAGAAAGCAGGATGCAGAAATGAGTTTTTTCCCTGACAGATCATTTTGTCTGGTAATTCAGGGAGTCTCAGAGGCTACTGGGGAAACGCCAAACGGAAGGGTAAAACAGGATCTGCTGACATTCCAAAATTTATTGAATGATACGCAAGAAACTGGTGTGATAGTTGAAATCAAAAAGATCATTCGATTGGGGCCTCTCGTAAGAAATGAAACGCATGAATTTCGACCAAGACCGTTAAAAGTCCTCTTGAGGAGCAATCAGCAGGTAGATCTATTGCTCTCTCGAAAGTCCCGACTACGAAAGAATCATCGTTGAGTGTTTTTTCAGCCGGATTACTCTCCCACCGATCGGATGAAAATGAGGACACTGGTAGCAGAATTGAAAAGACGTAAATACGAGGGGAAACAAAACTTGAAAATTGTAGACAACAAAATCGTCAAAACGGTGCGCTCGTTCTTTTGGGAACATCCAGTGAAGTTGATGGCAACCAAGCCGGCCAAATGCCTATGGATTTGAACCCAGATAGGAGTCTGTGTGTATCTTGTGAAATATACAGCAATCATCGCCATGTGCAAGAACCAACAATCTTCAGAAATACAGAGTCCAAAACGAGATTAAAATGATGTTCACAAATGTGCAGAGTCTATTATACAAAATGGATAGAATCAAACTGGTCTTGGACCATTTACAACCCGACTTCATAGTTCTAACTGAAACATGGTTAAATGAACAAATCGCAGACACAGAAGTCAAGATAGATGGATTTCAGCTTATCCGCATTGATCGAAACGGACGTAGGGGTGGTGGAATCGCAATGTTCATACGAGAAGGCATTGACTTCTTTCCGGATGGGCCCACGCCAAATAGGAACTCATATTGCGAAATAATTAGTTGTAAACTGAAAGTCCCAAACCAACCAGACCTTCATATTGCCGTTGTATATCAACCCCCAGGACAGCGAACGGACACGGATGAAGTATTCATCACAGAGGTCAAGCATATCTGCCGTAGCAAACACTTATTAATACTTGGAGATTTCAACCATATCTATTTGGTACCAATGTACTGCTCGCGATCGGAAAATTCATTCAAGCAGAAATTACTTCAGTTGGTAAATGACGAGTTTCTTACCCAACATGTCACAATTGAGACTCGTTTCCGAAATGGGCAGCAGTCAAGCTGTTTGGATCTTATCATTAGTACAGACGAAAATTGCATCCTTGCATTAAGTTCTTACGTGCCGCTTGGACGAAGTGATCATTGTGTTCTTGCTTGGAAGTGCAGTCATTTTTCTGTACCCAAACGTCGTGCAGTTAGGGGGAGAAATGTATGGAAAGGGGATAATCCCAAAATGAAAGAATTACTGAATGAGATAGACTGGAGCCCTGCACATGTACCTGACCCAAAAGCTGTCTGGTTCTTCATTTTATAATTTGATTCAGCAGTTGGTAGAGAAATTCTGCCCACTTAAAAGGCGATCGTGCGTCTCCCGACCCGAGTGGGTGACATCGAAAATAAAAAGGAATCTCAAGAAGAAAAGAAGACTGTGAAGAACATATGCCAGATATCAACAACCCGAACAATTTTCCGCTTTTATGAAACAGCAAAATCGATGTCAAAATTTTCTGAGAAGAGAAATATTCAAAGACATACCAAGAAATTCGTAAAGGTTTTTTGCTTACGTAAATAAGGCAAAACGAAATCGGGACTCCATTCCTTGTCTAAAGGACTATCAGGGAAACAGATTAACCGATGTTTCTGATGAGCCCAGCCTCATATATATATTCTTAATATCAGTGTATACAGAGGAAACACCTTTTGACGAGGAAGAATACTACAGTACTGCCACATCTACAAACAAAATAAGCACGGTGTCGTTCCCAATGGACACAGTAAGAAAAACTGAAACAGCTAAAGCCCACTTAATCACCTGGCCCAGATGGTATATCCGCAAAAGTTCTCAATGAACTCACCGACCAGCGGGCCTATCCGCTATCCAAGATATTTGAAAGTTCGATGGAGGTGGGGGCTCTGCCTACCGAGTGGAAAATAGCCAATATAACCCCCATCTATAAAGGAGGAGAGAGGATATCACCAAACAGTTTCCGACCAGTCAGCCTCACAGGTATCTGTTGCAAAATGATGGAAAAGATAATCAAAAGGGAATTAATGAGGCATCTTGAAGAGAATAACTTGATAAGTTCATATCAACATGGATTTCGAAGTGGTCGATCCTTTCTCACAAAGCTGCTCACATCCATGGAAAGTTGGACAAAATCATTAGAAATGGGTTTGTCAGTCGATTCAGTCTACATTGACTTTAGCAAAGCCTTTGACAGGGTTCCACACAGACGTCTGATCTTTAAGCTGCGTCAATTGGGTGTGACTGGCAATCTACTCAAATGGTTGGCTGACTTTCTCACAGGCGGACGCCAGGGTTTTTGTATTGGAGATGCCAAGTCTCACTGGGAAACCGTTCACAGTGGAGTTCCGCAGGGCAGCGTTCTGGGTCCCATGTTGTTTCTGATATACGTGAACGACTGATTTGATTGTCTGACATGCGAGAAGGTAATGTTCGCTTACGATCTGAAGTTATGGAACTCGATTGAAAAACCGGAGAATGCGCGGAAATTACAAAAAAACTTCGATCGATTGCAAACACGGCGTGATGAGTGGCTGCTGGCCCTTAATTTAAACAAATGCTAAATCATCTGACTGCGGTTTCTTTGGATACTAACCATCATCAGAATTGAATTCTGGATCCTATGATGCTGAGGACATAAGTTCATTGACGCATTTTCGTGAGATTCTGTTTCATACGCCTAAGTGATCAAGAACGAATCACCTCGACGTTTCATTATCTCATTCTGAAATGCTACTGCAGTATTACCCTATTCTACCACCTGACCATTTTTTCCTAACCAGTTTTTTTCTCCTACATTCTATTCGAAAATGAAGGCCTATTGAACTCTGCCTCCATTTTTATGGTAGGAGTTTTTTTCACTGCCTATTTTTTCTAGTTCACCATTAATTTTAAAACATTGCTAACTGTTGACATAGCAGGACAAGTTATGAATTTGTACATTTTCTCTGCACACATTGTCATAACTTTATTTCTTTACTAATGTTTGCTTAGACAGTACCTTCCCGGTGCTAACCAAATATAAATTCTAAAATTCTACAGAAGGATGATTGGTTTTGAATATCAGTACTTCATCAGTGGTCACCAACTCCAAAAGGTAAATATTCTAAAGGACTTGGGTATATATATATAACACCCACTCTCAAACCATCGTCGCATTGTGGGAATATCGCAAAGAAAGCTTTGTGTATCTTAGGCGCAATCAGGAGAGTCTCGTTAATTTTGACGGAGAGCTTTTTATGCGCGTGTTTGGTACATTTATCCGGCCGGTGTTGGAATATTGCGTTCAGGCGTAGCGCCCTTGAACGAAACATAACTACGCTCTGTTGGAGAAAGTTCAACGGATGGCGACGAAACTAGTCAGTGGATTGGAATGCCTACCCTATTAGGGCCGACTAGAATGACTTAAAACTTTTTCCTCCCTCTTATAGGCAATACAGAGGGGATATGATCTTAGTCCTCAAACTGGTCAGAGGATTTGATTGTGCTCTTCAGATGGCCTGCTTTTTTTGAATCTTAAATGCTCAAATCTTTCATGTTCGGTCATCGGCTAAGCGTCTGAACGTAACTCCCGCCCTTACTCGACTATAACAAAAAGATTTGTTACAGAAGATTTGGGCAAAGCCGAATTGTTAAATTCGTTTTTTTCCAACCACTTTACCACTGAAACTAGCCCCACTCCCACAATTCCTCTGCTTTCAAATTCGCTTCTAACAACTATTTATTTCTTGCCTTCATGTATTCAAAAAGAAATAACTCCCCTAAAAAATTCTTATTCGGTTGGAACTGATAACATTCCAAACTCACTTATTAAACAGTTAAGGGATTTTCCACCTCTACTAAGCAAGTTATTCTCAGTATTTCTCAAAAATGGTTTCTTCCCCGATAATTGGAAAACTTCTATTATAATACCAGTTTTTAAATCGGGTTCCCGCTCGGACATTCATAACTATCGCGGTGTTCCTAAAACGCCCTCTCTTGTTAAACTCTTCGAAAAACTAATTTCAAAACAAATCACGGATTTTTGCATAAGCAATCAAATTATCAACTTTTCCCAACACGGCTTCTTACCGGACCCCTCTTGTGAAACCTGCCACATGTCTTTTCTAAATCTACTAACCTCTCTTCGTAATGATCATCGTTATGCTAACCAAATATAAATTCTAAAATTCTAAAGAAGGATGATTGGTTTTGAATATCAGCGGTCACCAACTCCAGGAGGTAAATATTCTAAAGGACTTGGGTATATATATAACACCCACTCTCAAACCATCGTCGCATTGTGGGAATATCGCAAAGAAAGCTTTGTGTATCTTAGGCGCAATCAGGAGAGTCTCGTTAATTTTGACGGAGAGCTTTTTATGCGCGTGTTTGGTACATTTATCCGGCCGGTGTTGGAATATTGCGTTCAGGCGTAGCGCCCTTGAACGAAACATAACTACGCTCTGTTGGAGAAAACTCAACGGATGGCGACGAAACTAGTCAGTGGATTGGAATGCCTACCCTATTAGGGCCGACTAGAATGACTTAAAATTTTTCCTCCCTCTTATAGGCAATACAGAGGGGATATGATCTTAGTCCTCAAACTGGTCGGAGGATTTGATTGTGCTCTTCAGATGGCCTGCTTTTTTGAATCTTAAATGCTCAAATCTTTCATCTTCGGTCATCGGCTAAGCGTCTGAACGTAACCCCGCCCTTACTCGACTATAACAAAAGATTTGTTACAGAAGATTTGGGCAAAGCTGAATTGTTAAATTCGTTTTTTCCAACCACTTTACCACTGAAACTAGCCCCACTCCCACAATTCCTCTGCTTTCAAATTCGCTTCTAACAACTATTTATTTCTTGCCTTCATGTATTCAAAAAGAAATAACTCCCCTAAAAAATTCTTATTCGGTTGGAACTGATAACATTCCAAACTCACTTATTAAACAGTTAAGGGATTTTCCACCTCTACTAAGCAAGTTATTCTCAGTATTTCTCAAAAATGGTTTCTTCCCCGATAATTGGAAAACTTCTATTATAATACCAGTTTTTAAATCGGGTTCCCGCTCGGACATTCATAACTATCGCGGTGTTCCTAAAACGCCCTCTCTTGTTAAACTCTTCGAAAAACTAATTTCAAAACAAATCACGGATTTTTGCATAAGCAATCAAATTATCAACTTTTCCCAACACGGCTTCTTACCGGACCCCTCTTGTGAAACCTGCCACATGTCTTTTCTAAATCTACTAACCTCTCTTCGTAATGATCATCGTTATGCTAACCAAATATAAATTCTAAAATTCTAAAGAAGGATGATTGGTTTTGAATATCAGCGGTCACCAACTCCAGGAGGTAAATATTCTAAAGGACTTGGGTATATATATAACACCCACTCTCAAACCATCGTCGCATTGTGGGAATATCGCAAAGAAAGCTTTGTGTATCTTAGGCGCAATCAGGAGAGTCTCGTTAATTTTGACGGAGAGCTTTTTATGCGCGTGTTTGGTACATTTATCCGGCCGGTGTTGGAATATTGCGTTCAGGCGTAGCGCCCTTGAACGAAACATAACTACGCTCTGTTGGAGAAAGTTCAACGGATGGCGACGAAACTAGTCAGTGGATTGGAATGCCTACCCTATTAGGGCCGACTAGAATGACTTAAAATTTTTCCTCCCTCTTATAGGCAATACAGAGGGGATATGATCTTAGTCCTCAAACTGGTCAGAGGATTTGATTGTGCTCTTCAGATGGCCTGCTTTTTTGAATCTTAAATGCTCAAATCTTTCATGTTCGGTCATCGGCTAAGCGTCTGAACGTAACTCCGCCCTTACTCGACTATAAAAAAAATTTGTTACAGAAGATTTGGGCAAAGCCGAATTGTTAAATTCGTTTTCTGCCAACCACTTTACCACTGAAACTAGCCCCACTCCCAACATTCCTCTGCTTTCAAATTCGCTTCTAACAACTATTTATTTCTTGCCTTCATGTATTCAAAAAGAAATAACTCCCCTAAAAACTTCTTATTCGGTTGGAACTGATAACATTCCAAACTCACTTATTAAACAGTTAAGGGATTTTTCCACCTCTACTAAGCAAGTTATTCTCAGTATTTCTCAAAAATGGTTTCTTCCCCGATAATTGGAAAAACTTCTATTATAATACCAGTTTTTAAATCGGGTTCCCGCTCGGACATTCATAACTATCGCGGTGTTCATAAAACGCCCTCTCTTGTTAAACTCTTCGAAAAAAACTAATTTCAAAACAAATCACGGATTTTTTTGCATAAGCAATCAAATTATCAACTTTTTCCCCAACACGGCTTCTTACCGGACCCCTCTTGTGAAACCTGCCACATGTCTTTTTCAAAATCTACTAACCTCTCTTCGTAATGATCATCGTAATGCTAACCAAATATAAATTCTAAAGAAGGATGAGTGGTTTTGAATATCAGTGGTCACCAACTCCAGGAGGTAAATATTCTAAAGGACTTGGGTATATATATAAAACCCACTCTCAAACCATCGTCGCATTGTGGGAATATCGCAAAGAAAGCTTTGTGTATCTTAGGCGCAATCAGGAGAGTCTCGTTAATTTTGACGGAGAGCTTTTTTAGGCGCGTGTTTGGTACATTTATCCGGCCGGTGTTGGAATATTGCGTTCAGGCGTAGCGCCCTTGAACGAAACATAACTACGCTCTGTTGGAGAAAGTTCAACGGATGGCGACGAAACTAGTCAGTGGATTGGAATGCCTATCCCTATTAGGGCCGACTAGAATGACTTAAACTTTTTCCTCCCTCTTATAGGCAATACAGAGGGGATATGATCTTAGTCCTTAAACTGGTCAGAGGAGTTGATTGTGCTCTTCAGATGGCCGACTTTTTTGAATCTTAAATGCTCAAATCTTTCATGTTCGGTCATCAGCTAAGCGTCTGAATGTAACTCCGCCCTTACTCGACTATAACAAAAAATTTGTTACAGAAGATTTGGGCAAAGCCGAATTGTTAAATTCGTTTTCTGCCAACCACTTTACCACTGAAACTAGCCCCACTCCCAACATTCCTCTGCTTTCAAATTCGCTTCTAACAACTATTTATTTCTTTGCCTTCATGTATTCAAAAAGAAATAACTCCCCTAAAAACTTCTTATTCGGTTGGAACTGATAACATTCCAAACTCACTTATTAAACAGTTAAGGGATTTTCCACCTCTACTAAGCAAGTTATTCTCAGTATTTCTCAAAAATGGTTTCTTCCCCGATAATTGGAAAACTTCTATTATAATACCAGTTTTTAAATCGGGTTCCTGCTCGGACATTCATAACTATCGCAGTGTTCATAAAACGCCCTCTCTTGTTAAACTCTTCGAAAAACTAATTTCAAAACAAATCACGGATTTTTGCATAAGCAATCAAATTATCAACTTTTCCCAACACGGCTTCTTACCGGACCCCTCTTGTGAAACCTGCCACATGTCTTTTCAAAATCTACTAACCTCTCTTCGTAATGATCATCGTAATGCTAACCAAATATAAATTCTAAAGAAGGATGAGTGGTTTTGAATATCAGTGGTCACCAACTCCAGGAGGTAAATATTCTAAAGGACTTGGGTATATATATAACACCCACTCTCAAACCATCGTCGCATTGTGGGAATATCGCAAAAGAAAGCTTTGTGTATCTTAGGCGCAATCAGGAGAGTCTCGTTAATTTTGACGGAGAGCTTTTTAGGCGCGTGTTTGGTACATTTATCCGGCCGGTGTTGGAATATTGCGTTCAGGCGTAGCGCCCTTGAACGAAACATAACTACGCTCTGTTGGAGATAGTTAAACGGATGGCGACGAAACTAGTCAGTGGATTGGAATACCTACCCTATTAGGGCCGACTAGAATGACTTAAACTTTTTTTCCTCCCTCTTATAGGCAATACAGAGGGATATGATCTTAGTCCTTAAACTGGTCAGAGGAGTTGATTGTGCTCTTCAGATGGCCGGCTTTTTTTGAATCTTAAATGCTCAAATCTTTCATGTTCGGTCATCGGCTAAGCGTCTGAACGTAACTCCGCCCTTACTCGACTATAAAAAAAATTTGTTACAGAAGATTTGGGCAAAGCCGAATTGTTAAATTCGTTTTCTGCCAACCACTTTACCACTGAAACTAGCCCCACTCCCAACATTCCTCTGCTTTCAAATTCGCTTCTAACAACTATTTATTTCTTGCCTTCATGTATTCAAAAAGAAATAACTCCCCCTAAAAACTTCTTATTCGGTTGGAACTGATAACATTCCAAACTCACTTATTAAACAGTTAAGGGATTTTCCACCTCTACTAAGCAAGTTATTCTCAGTATTTCTCAAAAATGGTTTCTTCCCCGATAATTGGAAAACTTCTATTATAATACCAGTTTTTAAATCGGGTTCCCGCTCGGACATTCATAACTATCGCGGTGTTCATAAAACGCCCTCTCTTGTTAAACTCTTCGAAAAACTAATTTCAAAACAAATCACGGATTTTTGCATAAGCAATCAAATTATCAACTTTTCCCAACACGGCTTCTTACCGGACCCCTCTTGTGAAACCTGCCACATGTCTTTTCAAAATCTACTAACCTCTCTTCGTAATGATCATCGTAATGCTAACCAAATATAAATTCTAAAGAAGGATGAGTGGTTTTGAATATCAGTGGTCACCAACTCCAGGAGGTAAATATTCTAAAGGACTTGGGTATATATATAAAACCCACTCTCGAAACCATCGTCGCATTGTGGGAATATCGCAAAAGAAAGCTTTGTGTATCTTAGGCGCAATCAGGAGAGTCTCGTTAATTTTTGACGGAGAGCTTTTTAGGCGCGTGTTTGGTACATTTATCCGGCCGGTGTTGGAATATTGCGTTCAGGCGTAGCGCCCTTGAACGAAACATAACTACGCTCTGTTGGAGAAAGTTCAACGGATGGCGACGAAACTAGTCAGTGGATTGGAATGCCTATCCTATTAGGGCCGACTAGAATGACTTAAACTTTTTCCTCCCTCTTATAGGCAATACAGAGGGGATATGATCTTAGTCCTTAAACTGGTCAGAGGAGTTGATTGTGCTCTTCAGATGGCCGACTTTTTTGAATCTTAAATGCTCAAATCTTTCATGTTCGGTCATCAGCTAAGCGTCTGAATGTAACTCCGCCCTTACTCGACTATAACAAAAAATTTGTTACAGAAGATTTGGGCAAAGCCGAATTGTTAAATTCGTTTTCTGCCAACCACTTTACCACTGAAACTAGCCCCACTCCCAACATTCCTCTGCTTTCAAATTCGCTTCTAACAACTATTTATTTCTTGCCTTCATGTATTCAAAAAGAAATAACTCCCCTAAAAACTTCTTATTCGGTTGGAACTGATAACATTCCAAACTCACTTATTAAACAGTTAAGGGATTTTCCACCTCTACTAAGCAAGTTATTCTCAGTATTTCTCAAAAATGGTTTCTTCCCCGATAATTGGAAAACTTCTATTATAATACCAGTTTTTAAATCGGGTTCCCGCTCGGACATTCATAACTATCGCGGTGTTCATAAAACGCCCTCTCTTGTTAAACTCTTCGAAAAACTAATTTCAAAACAAATCACGGATTTTTGCATAAGCAATCAAATTATCAACTTTTCCCAACACGGCTTCTTACCGGACCCCTCTTGTGAAACCTGCCACATGTCTTTTCAAAATCTACTAACCTCTCTTCGTAATGATCATCGTAATGCTAACCAAATATAAATTCTAAAGAAGGATGAGTGGTTTTGAATATCAGTGGTCACCAACTCCAGGAGGTAAATATTCTAAAGGACTTGGGTATATATATAACACCCACTCTCAAACCATCGTCGCATTGTGGGAATATCGCAAAGAAAGCTTTGTGTATCTTAGGCGCAATCAGGAGAGTCTCGTTAATTTTGACGGAGAGCTTTTTAGGCGCGTGTTTGGTACATTTATCCGGCCGGTGTTGGAATATTGCGTTCAGGCGTAGCGCCCTTGAACGAAACATAACTACGCTCTGTTGGAGAAAGTTCAAACGGATGGCGACGAAACTAGTCAGTGGATTGGAATGCCTACCCTATTAGGGCCGACTAGAATGACTTAAACTTTTTTCCTCCCTCTTATAGGCAATACAGAGGGATATGATCTTAGTCCTTAAACTGGTCAGAGGAGTTGATTGTGCTCTTCAGATGGCCGGCTTTTTTTGAATCTTAAATGCTCAAATCTTTCATGTTCGGTCATCGGCTAAGCGTCTGAACGTAACTCCGCCCTTACTCGACTATAACAAAAAAATTTGTTACAGAAGATTTGGGCAAAAGCCGAATTGTTAAATTCGTTTTCTGCCAACCACTTTACCACTGAAACTAGCCCCACTCCCAACAATTCCTCTGCTTTCAAATTCGCTTCTAACAACTATTTATTTCTTGCCTTCATGTATTCAAAAAGAAATAACTCCCCTAAAAACTTCTTATTCGGTTGGAACTGATAACATTCCAAACTCACTTATTAAACAGTTAAGGGATTTTTCCACCTCTACTAAGCAAGTTATTCTCAGTATTTCTCAAAAAAATGGTTTCTTCCCCGATAATTGGAAAACTTCTATTATAATACCAGTTTTTTAAATCGGGTTCCCGCTCGGACATTCATAACTATCGCGGTGTTCATAAAACGCCCTCTCTTGTTAAACTCTTCGAAAAAAACTAATTTCAAAAACAAATCACGGATTTTTTTGCATAAGCAATCAAATTATCAACTTTTCCCAACACGGCTTCTTACCGGACCCCTCTTGTGAAACCTGCCACATGTCTTTTCAAAATCTACTAACCTCTCTTCGTAATGATCATCGTAATGCTAACCAAATATAAATTCTAAAATTCTAAAGAAGGATGATTGGTTTTGAATATCAGTGGTCACCAACTCCAGGAGGTAAATATTCTAAAGGACTTGGGTATATATATAACACCCACTCTCAAACCATCGTCGCATTGTGGGAATATCGCAAAGAAAGCTTTGTGTATCTTAGGCGCAATCAGGAGAGTCTCGTTAATTTTGACGGAGAGCTTTTTAGGCGCGTGTTTGGTACATTTATCCGGCCGGTGTTGGAATATTGCGTTCAGGCGTAGCGCCCTTGAACGAAACATAACTACGCTCTGTTGGAGATAGTTAAACGGATGGCGACGAAACTAGTCAGTGGATTGGAATACCTACCCTATTAGGGCCGACTAGAATGACTTAAACTTTTTCCTCCCTCTTATAGGCAATACAGAGGGGATATGATCTTAGTCCTTAAACTGGTCAGAGGAGTTGATTGTGCTCTTCAGATGGCCGACTTTTTTGAATCTTAAATGCTCAAATCTTTCATGTTCGGTCATCGGCTAAGCGTCTGAATGTAACTCCGCCCTTACTCGACTATAACAAAAAATTTGTTACAGAAGATTTGGGCAAAGCCGAATTGTTAAATTCGTTTTCTGCCAACCACTTTACCACTGAAACTAGCCCCACTCCCAACATTCCTCTGCTTTCAAATTCGCTTCTAACAACTATTTATTTCTTGCCTTCATGTATTCAAAAAGAAATAACTCCCCTAAAAACTTCTTATTCGGTTGGAACTGATAACATTCCAAACTCACTTATTAAACAGTTAAGGGATTTTCCACCTCTACTAAGCAAGTTATTCTCAGTATTTCTCAAAAATGGTTTCTTCCCCGATAATTGGAAAACTTCTATTATAATACCAGTTTTTAAATCGGGTTCCCGCTCGGACATTCATAACTATCGCGGTGTTCATAAAACGCCCTCTCTTGTTAAACTCTTCGAAAAACTAATTTCAAAACAAATCACGGATTTTTTTGCATAAGCAATCAAATTATCAACTTTTCCCAACACGGCTTCTTACCGGACCCCTCTTGTGAAACCTGCCACATGTCTTTTCAAAATCTACTAACCTCTCTTCGTAATGATCATCGTAATGCTAACCAAATATAAATTCTAAAGAAGGATGAGTGGTTTTGAATATCAGTGGTCACCAACTCCAGGAGGTAAATATTCTAAAGGACTTGGGTATATATATAACACCCACTCTCAAACCATCGTCGCATTGTGGGAATATCGCAAAGAAAGCTTTGTGTATCTTAGGCGCAATCAGGAGAGTCTCGTTAATTTTGACGGAGAGCTTTTTAGGCGCGTGTTTGGTACATTTATCCGGCCGGTGTTGGAATATTGCGTTCAGGCGTAGCGCCCTTGAACGAAACATAACTACGCTCTGTTGGAGATAGTTAAACGGATGGCGACGAAACTAGTCAGTGGATTGGAATACCTACCCTATTAGGGCCGACTAGAATGACTTAAACTTTTTCCTCCCTCTTATAGGCAATACAGAGGGGATATGATCTTAGTCCTTAAACTGGTCAGAGGAGTTGATTGTGCTCTTCAGATGGCCGGCTTTTTTGAATCTTAAATGCTCAAATCTTTCATGTTCGGTCATCGGCTAAGCGTCTGAACGTAACTCCGCCCTTACTCGACTATAAAAAAAATTTGTTACAGAAGATTTGGGCAAAGCCGAATTGTTAAATTCGTTTTTCTGCCAACCACTTTACCACTGAAACTAGCCCCACTCCCAACATTCCTCTGCTTTCAAATTCGCTTCTAACAACTATTTATTTCTTGCCTTCATGTATTCAAAAAGAAATAACTCCCCTAAAAACTTCTTATTCGGTTGGAACTGATAACATTCCAAACTCACTTATTAAACAGTTAAGGGATTTTCCACCTCTACTAAGCAAGTTATTCTCAGTATTTCTCAAAAATGGTTTCTTCCCCGATAATTGGAAAACTTCTATTATAATACCAGTTTTTAAATCTGGTTCCCGCTCGGACATTCATAACTATCGCGGTGTTCATAAAACGCCCTCTCTTGTTAAACTCTTCGAAAAACTAATTTCAAAACAAATCACGGATTTTTGCATAAGCAATCAAATTATCAACTTTTCCCAACACGGCTTCTTACCGGACCCCTCTTGTGAAACCTGCCACATGTCTTTTCTAAAATCTACTAACCTCTCTTCGTAATGATCATCTCTCTGTGGCAGTTATCTATTTTGATCTTAGTAAGGCATTCGATAAAGGGCCTCATAAACGACTTCTAGCTAAACTAGAAGCTATAGGATTCCGTAGTCCCCTTACTGACATTTATTAGATCATTCCTAAATGATAGAAAGCAAAACGTTTTAGTAGGGTCCTCATACTCAAGTGCTACCCCGATTGTTAGTGGTGTCCTTAAAGGTACAGTATTAGGTCCTTTGTTGTTCTTACTGTATATAAATGATATTTCATCGGTAGTTAAACATTCTTAATCTTTTATTTATGCTGATGGCCTGAAATGCGTGTATTCCCTCTCTAACTCTACGACCGAACGGTGCCTAGAACAAATTCACTCAGACTTAGACGCTCTTTCGGCATGGAGCTCCACATGGCTAATGGAGTTCTCATTCTAAATGTCGCTACATGATTTTTGGGCCTGTACGGCTGCCGCAACCTCTTATTTTTGAGGGTTGCCCTATCAAGGGCCAATAAATTAGATCTTTCGCCTCATGCCGATAGAATTACGGCCAAAGCTGCTCAGATATGCCGCTTCATTTCTTATAATTTCTACCTTCCTGAAATTAAATTAAGACTTTATCGTATGTTTGTACTTCCGATTCCTGAATTTGCTGTCCTTCGGTTTAATGAACGAATCTAGCCGTTAAAAAATTGAAAATGTTCAAATACATTTCGCAAAAACTTCCTATTTTAGACTCTTACAACTACTTCCTACTCAACAAGATGCCAGCTAATGAAGCTAAAATTTATTTGGCTCAAGAGACTTGAAGCAGGCTTTTGTCTCCAATTCCCCCGCCCCCAAAAAAAAACTTTCTGTCATTACCCCCGTTATTCTTCAATTCAATTCAATTCAATTTATTGAGGGAAATAGGCATGGGCCTTTGAGTACCCTATTTGTAACGTAAAATTAAGTGCGGTATACAGAGAAACCATGTGGGTTGCAAAGGTACAAAAGGCGGTCATAAAATATGACAAGTGGTGCACGACTCTCGAGGGTTAAGATAAATTCCTCGTCGCTCAGGCTCGTTGCGGAACATAAAACTGTCAAGGTTCCTTTTAAAGCTATCCAGCGATGGTGACATCACAACGTCTTCAGGGAGGGCATTCCATGGTTTAACCACTCTGACAGAGAAGGAGAACTTGCGCACATCCAGTCTCGCCTGCTGGACACGCAGTTTCAATGGGTGACCTCGGAGATGGGTCGTGGTGGCAAATTCAAAGAAGTCCGAGAATTCCAGGCAACAATCCAATCCCTTCACAATTCGGAATGTCTGCAGGAGATCACCACGCATTTGCCTATAACTCAAAGGGAACAGATTAAGATTCATTAGGCGGGTTGGATATGGCAAGGAGCTTTGACTTCTAACCATTTTGGTGGCTTTCCTCTGTACTCTTTCGAGGCAGTTCTGATCTTGAACTGTCCAGGGTTTCCAGGCGTGAATAGCATATTCCAAATGCGGCCTAATGAATGTTCCAAAGGTCTTAGCGAAAAGATTTTCATCAAAATCCAAAAAGGCTCGTCTGATGGCATGCAACACTGAAATTGCCCTCTTCGCCACTTTCGAGCAGTGAGACGATGGTTTTAAGGTGGTGGTCGTCAGCACACCAAGGTCCTTTTGGGTTTCCACGTCTTTTAAGGCCTCATCGTTGAGAAAGTAACTTCTACTTTCGGCAGATCCAGACGGGTTGCCTAAGTGAAGTATTGTACACTTATCGACGTTGAACCGCAAAAGCCAATAATTCGACCACTCCTCCAACCAAGTTAGGTTAATCTGCAGTTTATCTTCGTCAGCAGGGCTCTGGATTACATTCCAGATTTTAATGTCGTCGGCAAACATTGCTGCTTCACAGTCGAGATTCCTGACACAATCGTTCACGTTTATTAAAAACAGTATTGGCCCTAGTACTGAACCCTGAGGAACCCCACTCTCGACCGCAGCAGAACTTGACCTCTCTTGGCCGATGCACACAACCTGGCGCCGACCCACGAGGAAGTTTTCGATCCACTTGAGGAGGTTACCTCTGATTCCAATTCTTTTTAGCTTGTACGAGCAGTCTCTCGTGCGGCACAGTATCGAAGGCCTTTTTGAAAGTCAATGAAGGCAATGTGAACCGCGTGTCTATCTTCAAGTGCTTGGGTCCACCTCTGGAGCGAATACAGCAAATTCGTTGTGCATGATCTTCCTTTTCTGAACCCGTGTTGACAGCTTGATAACAAATTATGAGTCTCTAGGAATTTCACCAATTCGCTCTTGATGATCCTTTCCATAATCTTGCCAAGGATGCATGTTAAGCTTATGGGCCTGTAGTTTGTCACTGACGCCCGGCTACCGCTTTTGTACAAGGGAGTTATATGTGCCAGATTCCAATCGAAAGGAAGTGTTCCGGAGTCAAAGGACTTTTGAAAGAGCACTGACAAAGGTGCGGAAAGTTCATTGGCGAGTTCTTTCAGAAGCTTGGGTGGAAGCTCGTCTGGTCCTGGGGATTTCGACACTTTTAGTTCTTTTAATTCTTTTTGGATCAGAAATTCTGAGAATAGTATGTGGCTAATGCTTCCTTATAACCTAAGAAATTCTGCATCCTCCACGTGTAAACGCCCTCTTCTTTGCTTCTAGGTATAGTTTTCTTTGGAATATATTGCCAATTGAAATTAGGTCGTTAACTAGTCTATCTGCATTCAAGCGAAGATTGCACATTTATCTTAACACTGATTCTATTAACCTTTTATTTTCCTCATCTTTTCCCAGTAGATTTCCCCATGACTTGGAGATAGGACCATCGGGAATTTAAGTGACCCTCTTGAAACTATATTTTCGCTACCTCGAGTCGCCCATGAACTATGATGTCTCCTTATATCACCAGTCCTCCAAACGATGATGTCATTCGGACGTACACATTCGGTGGTCCACAGTCTAAAATGCTACCAATTCTTTGGATATTAACCATCATCAGAATTCAATTCTGGATCCTAAGATGCTGAGGACTTATGTTCATTGAACAATTTCGTGAGATTTTGTTGCATACGCCTAAGTGATCAAGAACGAATCACCTCGACGTTTCATTATCTCATTCTGAAATGCAACTGCAGTATTACCATACTCTACCATTTGACTATTTTTTCCTAAGCAGTTTTTTCTCCTACCTTCTATTCAAATATGAAGGCCCATTGAACTCTGCCTCCATTTGTATGGTAGGAGTTCTTTCACTGCCTATTTTTTCTAGTTCACCATTAATTTTAAAACATTGCTAACTGTTGACATAGCAGGACAGTTATGTATTTGTACATTCTATCTGCACACATTGTCATAACTTTCTTTCGTTACTAATGTTTGCTTAGACAGTGCCTTCCTGATGCTAACCAAATATAAATTCTAAATTGGCAAACACGACAAGTCTCCGAGGTCACCAATACAAACTGAAAAGTAAGCACGCCAAACTTGAAGTGCGGGCCAAATTTTTCCCCAACGGGTGAGTATAGAATGGAACAAACTGCCAACTTCGGTTGTTCAGGCTGAAAGCGTTGAAATGTTTAAAAGAAGACTTGATTAATTTTTACTCGATGGACATATTTAGTCGACAGCAATGATCGATATACTAAAACGCCTATCGCCATGTAACATTTGCTTATTTTGTTAGCGTCTATCTGTAAATAGGGTTTTCGAAGGCTCTGCCTATCTCCCTTATATATACTGAATTAAAGTTCAGGACAGGGAAGCGTTGACACAGGTGCCCGGTGAAGAACTTTTCCATTCAGTTTTATGGATCCGGTATTATGCACCAGCAGGCATGTCGGCGAGAGGCTGTTCGCTGTCAACTGAGGAATAAGCCAATTGAGGTCTGCAGAGCCAGCAATTTTGCCCTCAGCATGAAGTCCGGTACATGATTCAGAGTCCGTGAACGCCATCAGAACCGAAGAGAGCTTCCACAGATTCAGCACCCAAAAGTTTTGGAAGGTTTCCTGAATGTAGAAAACTCGTGACCGCTCGCGTAAACAAGGGGTAGCTTTGCTGAATTTTGATACTTCTTGGTAGCTTATTCCAGATTGCTATAGCGTTTACCGAAAAAAACTGTCAGTATCTAACTGGGCATGCCAAAGGAAAAAATATAAATTCATCTGTATGACTGGTGCGCCGAGAGTGGTTGAGCTGCCTCAGAGATGTAAGGGGGTTAAATGTACAACTGTTTAAAAGTTTCAACAGTAAAAATAGTCCCTTCTAGAATCTGCGAAGCCACAGCGGATCACGGCTTGTAAGCTCACAGCATTGTTGGTCGGGGTGATGAATGCTTCCGGAAGTTTTCTTTCTTCAAATGACTTTTGTAATAGGATGGACAGTGGTACACGGAGTTCGTCAGCAAGTTCTCCAAGTGCTACTGCAGGAATTCTTTCTGGCTCAGGCGACTTGGCAGGCTTTATACGGAGGAATTCTGTTCTATCTATGGTCGGTGAAAAGTCAAGGTGTAGGTCCTCTGATGTGGATGAGGAGAAGGGGAAGTGGAATGGAAAGAAGAGGTAAACATTGGTTGACAAAATGGGGGAATAGCAGCAAAAGTATTGGGCTCTCGAGGAAAGATGGTCTGAAAAAATTTGGAAAGAGGGGATGTTTTAACCTGGTCGTCGGTCTACAGTTTTCCGTCTGCTAACCTAAGGGCAGGAATCAATTCCTGAGTTCTCTTTGTCCTCCGTATTTAGCCATATAGCATTTTGGGGTTCAGTTCAGTGTTTTTAAGGAAAATCGGCTTACGCCTTTAAAATCCCTATTTGTAATATAAAATAGCAAGAATAAGAATAAATAAATAGGTTTATTGATTTGGCACTGCTTGGCGCCGTCAAATCCTTAGAACACAGGAAAAAACAAGAAGCAATGTAAAGAAGTTTCAGTCAAGTGAATGCAGGCAGATCTACGTGGTACACTGATATTGTTAAGGTTGAGTAGTCACATAGTCTTCGTGGTGCTGCAACATATGTATGCCAATCCGATGTTTGAATGTATCCACAGACTGGGACATTACAATCGCCTCAGGTAGGTTATTTCACAGTTCCACGACACGGTTGGTGAAATAAATAATTCCTGACATTCAATCTTACTCGGGGCACACTTAGTTTAAATGGACGACCTCAGAGATTATTCGTAGTGGCGAGTTGGAAAAAGTCATCACATAGGAGGGCGCAATCCATGCCACGCACGATAGGGAAGGTTTGTATCCAGTCTCCACGCAACTGCCTATAACTCAGAGGTTAGAGCTTTAGATTATTTTGAGGAATCTCATATGACAGTTCACCTTCACCTCTCACTAATTTTTGGGCTCGCCGCTGACCCTTTCGAGCATGTTGTAATCCTGCTGGGTCCATGGTCGCCAGGCTTGGATCGCATATTCAAGATGTGGCCTTAGAAACGTACCAAAGACTTTAGAAAAGCAGTCTTCATCGAAAACATTAAATTCCCGCATGATAGCGTACAGCATTGAATTGGTGAATTTGGCTGCCTTGCAACATTGCGTTGAAGGCTTCAGCTTGTCTTTCATCCAAACTCCAAGATACTTCGGTGTGTGTTCTTCTCAGAGTGGCATATCAGTGACCTGATTTCGATTTCCCAGAAGTAGCAGGGCGCATTTTTTAGTTGGAGGAAAAGAGCCATTTGCGGGACCATTCGTCCAATCGACGAAGATTTTCTCGGTAATCATCTCCATTGGCAGCATTGTGGATAACTTTCCAGATTTTTATATCGTTCACAAACATAGCAAAGTAACAGTTCAATTCCTGTACACAATCATTAATGAACCAGAAAAATAGGATCGGTCCGAGCACTGAACCTTGTTGGACTCCACTCTCGATGTCTGTGCGCTTTGATCGCGATCCACCTACACAGACCACTTGGGAACGACCAACGAGACAATTCTTGATCCACGTAAGAAGTTTGCCTACAATACCAAACATTCTCAACTTTTAAAGGAGACGCTGGTGCGGAACACTATCGAAGGCCTTCTGGAAATCAATGTAGGCCACATGAACAGTGTCTTTTGCATCGAGTGCTTTTGTCCAGCTTTGCATCTTATAGAGTAAGTTCGTAACACACGATCTTCCCCTACGAAAGCCTTATTGTGCATTTGGGTTTCTAAATAAATTATCAATTCCTTTTTGACAACTTTCTCCATAACCTTGAAACAGATTGAGGTCAGGCTTAAAGGCCTGTAGTTTGTTGCAAATGCACGACTACCACTTTTGTGAAGCGGTGTGATGTGGGCTTTTTTCCAGTCGGTAGGAATAATTCCCGTATCGAATGATTTCTGGTACAGAAAGGATGGTGGTTTCGCTAGCTCTCGAGCAAGTTTGAGGAGTAGCATTGCTGGAATCTCGTCAGGGCCAGGGGATTTGCGTGCCTTCAGACTTTTTAGTTCTTCAAGGACCGCCTCTTCTCGAAAGAGCCTATCCTGAATAATTGGCGCTTTCATAGTCGGCGTGAGTTCCAGAAATCAGCAAAGATCGAGGCTAGCAATTCCAGTTGAGATCGATCCTGGGGCAGGGAAGAATCCTCAGCAGTATACTTTTTTTAAAGCCTCAGAATCCTTACGTCCAAGCCGCAATTTATGAACTCAGGGGAATATACAGGCAATTTTTAAATAATTTCCCAGCACCGTGTCTTCTACACTGAGGTAGACTAAAAACTCGTAGGCTAGAGGAACTTGAAATTCGAAACCAATTCCAAACGACATGCCAGTTTTTTTTCAGGGCCATGAATGCACACTTCAATTTATCCAGGAGTTTGCTTTTTTCAAATTACTTTTGGAATACGATGGCAGTGGTTCATAGAGTTCGTCAGCAAGTTCTCTAAGTGCTACAGCAGGAATTCTATCCGGCCCAGGTGACTTGGCAGGCTTTATAGGGAGTAATTCGGTTCTATCTATGGTCGGTGAAATGTCTAGGTGTAGGTCCTTTGTTGTGGATGAGAAGAAGGTGGAGGAGGAGGGGAAAGGAGGGATAAACATTGGTTGACAAAATGGTGGAATAGCAGCAAAAGTATTGGGCTCTCGGGGAAAGATGGTCTGAAAGAATTTGGAAAGAGGGGATGTTTTAACCTGGTCGTCGGTCTCCAGTTTTCCGTCTGCAAACCTAAGGGCAGGAATCATTCCCTGAGTTTTCTTTGTACTCCGTATGTAGCCATATAGCATTTTCAGTTGTTCCAACGATTCTTGCACTATGTTTTGTTCAAAATTCCTTTGCAGCTTAGAAGCCTCGCTTTTGCAAACGTTGCGTTACTGACTATTTTCCCATAAGTGAGTATCAGAGCCAGTTTCATGTTAGATTAAATAAATAAATTGTATATTTAAGGCCCAGAGATCCCCATCATTACAAACTTAATATCGCAGTTTAAATAAATACAATGTGGATAATTGCTGCCCTATGTGAGCAGCCACAGTAACTGCAGAAATGAATAATATTGTAGCCATATCCGATTAAGAACAATTTGCCATTTTTAAAGCCTATCGAACATTCTTCGTCCTCGTAATTGATGTCCAAAAACATATTAAACTCTTGGTCCATTTGGCGGGAGGTGACTTTATGGAAACATGCCTGGAATTGAGGTCATTCGTATTTTTATTATTGTTTATTCCATCATTAACATTTAAATCTGCGAGTTCGTGATGTGGCGATAGCTCAGTTGTATCACCGTCTTTTCCCACACACTGGTGTCCTGGTTCGAACCTCAACGGGACCACGCATTCATTCGTTCTTTTTGCCCGTATTCCGGTTAAAGAATAACACTTCAGAATTCAGACCTTGAAGTGTTAATTTTTTCTGTAGCAGGAGCTGTGCCTGGCTTTGTTTTCCACGATGATTTTTAGAGGTCTTGGTCGAGGATTGGAATCGGGTACGGAAAGAGCCTTAACTATTTATTAATTATTTGTTAATTGCCAGTTTACAGGCAAGTTCAAAAGGGATATACAGTACGTGGTCGAGCAGACAGTGAAAAAAACTCCTGATCGTTCCTTATAGTGTTTTTAGGAGAAAAAACTACAGCTTATTGAACGGATTAAAGTTCAGGACAGGGAAGTAATGACACAGGTGCACGGTGTTGCACTTCTCCTTTCATTGTTGTAGATCAGGTATTCTGTACTAGTAACAGGTATGCCAGCGAACGGCTGCTCGCTGTCGACTGAGAAATAACCCAATTACGGACTGCAGAGCCAGCAATATTGCCTTCAGCATGAAGTCCAGCACCGGATTCAGAGTCCGTGGACGCCATCAGAACGGAAGATAGCTTCCAGAGAACCAGCCCCAAAAATTTGTGGAAGGTGTCCTGGATGTAGAAAACTAACGACAGCTCTCGTAAACAAAGGATAGTTTTGCTGAATTTTAATACTTTTGGGTAGTTTATTCCAGATTGCTATAGCGTACACCGAAAAAAACTGATGGTTTCTAACGGTGCGTGCCAAAGGAAGAAATAAAAATACATCTCGATGACTGGTGTGCCGAGAGTGGTCGAGCTGCCTCAGGGATGTAAGGGGGTTTAAGGTAAATCTGTGTAAATGTTTAAACAGTAAAAATAGTCCCTTCTGTAATCAACGAAGCCACAACGGGTCGAGGCTTGTTAGCTCACAGCGTTGCTGGTAGGACAGGTGTCTGTGCTCTGAAGTGAAAACTCTTTTAGTAAAGAATTGCTGGACTGATTCTTTCATCCTCCGTTCTTTCGCATGCAGAAGGCTAAATAGAAACGAGCAGTATTCCAGATTAGGTCTGACATACATTTTATAAAGGCTGGTTCTAATATTGACAGTTTTTAAAATTTCTGAGAATAAACCCAGTGGTTTGGCGTGCTTTCGAGACAATCAGGGCGCAGTGCTCTGACAGATTAAGACTTCTAGAATATGATATGCCCAGATCCTTTATAACCCCGGGCATATTTAGGTCATGACCGCCTATGCTTAGATGAGGCTGATGGTTGTCACCACTAACCATAATGGAGCACTTGTGCAAAGAAAGCGAAAGGTGCCATGTGCGACACCACTGGGCGAAGGTTTGAAGATCCTTTTATAAGAGCTCAAGCAAGATTTGGCGATCAGCCGGTTTATCTCGATGGTCAACTTTTAAATCATCAGCGTACATAAAGGGCCTACCATACAGAAAACAATCAGGAACATCGTTCACAAAAAGGTAAAAAAGAAGCGGGCCGAGTACGCTACCCAGAATAACTCCACTTCTCACGTGCGCGGGGTTGGAGATAACATCGGAAATTTTAACTCGCTGTGCACGAGTATTCAAATAGGAGGATGTTAGGTTCAGAAGCTCATTACCTATGCCAAATGAGGTAAGCTTCAGCAGGAGGAGATCATGGTCAACAAGATCAACGAAGGGCTTTTGGCAAATTTAACCTCTTTAGCTAGTTGTGTTTCTTCAGAGAGCCACTTAGCCTGTTTAAAGATTTGTTGGATCAAGGGCAAGACGGAAGTGTCATTTAGTAGATGAAAACGACGGGAGAGTCTACGCAGTCTACATAGGAAAGATTAAGGGAGGTCGACTTCATCCTTGACATTAATTATTTTATAACGGGGAACAAAAGGAGAAATGAGTTGACCTAGAACTTGGTAGAATGTATCAGTGCAAACGTTCACATCCAAACATAGAAAGAAGTTAGTCCAATCGTGGGAATAAGGATATGTTAGTAATTCCCCCATATTTGCTGATCGGAAACCATGGAAAAAACTATATTTTGTAGAAAATATTTCATCAGCCTCGATTTCTTGTGAAGAAAGAACTATAGCATGGTCTGAACTCCCAAGTTGGTCAAAAGGTGAAACTGACAATGGCCGACAACCTCTGCAGAAATGAGATCAAGTATGTTTGATCCTCGGGTGGGAAAATCAACTACCTGTTCCCACATGCCAGTATCTATGGCCTCAAGCAAGTTTTCGAACTTTGCCGGACCGGAAGGAGGAAACCAATGAACTTCGGGAAGATTGAAATCACCTGCAATCAAGCAGGTCTTAAGATTTAGATCAACCGTGGCATGAAATGTCTGTGAGAGACAAAGATCGTAATTCTCGCTTGCGTTTGGGGGGCGATAGACACAACCAACGAGTAAACAGTAGTTATCTTTTAGAAATACTCGGAGCTAACAGCTCTCTTCCACTGCGGTAAATTGTCGATAATCCAACTGCAGAAACGTAAGTGGCTGCTTAATATAGATGCAGTTTCCTCCGCCACGGCCCTCGTGTCGATCGTTACGAATATAATAATACCCTTGAATATTGAGTTCAGAGTCGGATACACAGGGTGTTGCCCATGCATCTGTTATTATTACAATGTCAGTGTGGTGGTTGAAAATCAGAGTCTGGAGCAAAGGTCTCTTATTAAGCAGAGATCTGGCATTAAAGACGAATAATTTAAGTTGGCAATTTTTTGGTTTCTGAAAAAGGACAGTAAGGCTGTCAGAATGACTGCCTTCGGCCAAAGAATTGCTCTTTTTACTTGAACTATTTGTCCGTTTCTTATTTGGAGATGTGCCTCGCCATTGGCCCCTCGTGTTTCCATTTCTATTAGTAACTGTCTCAATTTCATTCGCTCTTTCAGCCCATACTCCAGTTGAAAAAACGTCCGAATCTAGGCCCCGTAGGGTTGCTTTTCTCTGTAGCAGGAGCTGTGTCTGTACTTCGTTTTCCAAGATAATTTTAAGAGGTCTTGGTCGAGAATTTGATTCGGGTGCTGACCCTCTTGAAACTATATTTTCGCTACCTCAGGTCGCCCATGAACTATGATGTCTCCTTATATCACCAGTCATCCAAACGATGACGTCAATCGGACGTACAAATTTGGTGGTCCACAGTCTAAATTGCTACAGTTTATTTTGGTACTAACCATCATCAGAATTCAATTTTGGATCCTAAGATGCTGAGGACTTAAGTTCATTGACGCATTTCGTGAGATTTTGTTTAATACGTTTCATTATCTCATTCTGAAATGCTACTACCGTATTACCCTACTCTACCACCTGACCATTTTTTCCTAAGCAGTATTTTTCTCCAACCTTCTATTAAAAAATGAAGGCTTATTGAACTCTGCCTCCATTTTTATGGTAGGAGTTTTTTTTCACTGCCTATTTTTCTAGTTCACCATTAATTTTAAAACATTGCTAACTGTTGACGTAGCAGGACAAGTTATGTATTTGTACATTTTATCTGCACACATTGTCATAACTTTATTTCGTTACTAATGTTTGCTTAGACAGTGCCTTGCCGGTGCTAACCAAATATAAATTCTAAAATTCTAAAAGAGCCTTCCCTATTCTATATGCCTTGAGAATGTGGATGGACTCGCCGTCCGTAAGCATCGTTTGTGCATACATTGGAAGGAGATCCAAGTCATGTTTTACTCGCTCCTTTTGAATAATTGAAGCTGACTCAGGGACCCCTTTAATGACTGCATTATATTTTCGACGCAATCGAGGGCCCGTTTGTTACTCAGATCTTTCAGCTGAGTCAGTACTGGTAACCAATTAACCTGGCTCGATAGGTCCAGATGAGCCAGGTGTTGGGCAGGCTGGAGCCAAATCCCTGCACGAGTTATTCCTCTTAGACGTTTTCCTCTTAAGCTTAACAAACTCGCCCACCTCTTCAATATCGCATATTAGTGCAACGTCTACCAGCGATGAAGCGATGGGTGGTAAAGCCAGATTAGTGCTGATGCTACACGAACTAAGTATTGGTAAACGGGAGCAATGAATAGATGGGGCTCACTTTGGAAGTAGCAAAAATTCCTCTGGTTTACCGAGTTCAGCAATCGCAATATGTTTAACGTGAATTGTATGTAAGCTTGAAGAAGCTGTATATGTATACGAATTTTGCTTTGTTGTATGTTTATTACGAACAGGAGCTTTTTTAACATTTGGGCAAGATAAAGTTTTTTAAGTTATCTATTTCTGGTCTTAGATTGCTTATTTTGTCGCTCCATCCCTGAGAATTTCTGCTGGAGGCTGAAACATCCCCTACAAGTTTCGTCTTCGTAAGCTACATTAGTTAAGCTTACTGTACCTTTACCCCGTTTAGCGGAAGGTGATCAAATAGCAGAATAACGATAGTTGCAATTGTTTTCTGCTTGTCCATTTACTTGCTTAACAAGATCCCCTGCCAATATGGCAGAGAGGGTAGAAGTGCCGATAGATGATCCCAAGCAATTTTGTGGTGCCGATTCAAAACTAGGTCGTGGACCAATTTTTTGTGACACTAAACTTAAGGAAATTGAGTTCTGCATGTTAGAATTGCCACAAAATAACAGAGTCAGTTAGCATATTAAACAATGAGAATATGAAAATATAAGGACTCAGTCTTTGGTTTGAGCCCCTTCCGCGATTGAAAGCGGATGGAGGGAGCACACAGCTGGCGTGAGTTTCAGAAATCAGCAAAGATCGAGGCTATCAATTCCAGTTGAGATCCATCCTGGGGCAGGGAAGAATCCTCAGCAGTAGCATTTTTTTCAAGCCTCAGATTCCTTACGTCCAAGTCGCAATTTACGAACTCAGGGGAATATATAGACAATTCTTTAATAATTTGCCAGCACCGTGTTTTCTACACTGAGGTAGAGACTAAAAACTCGTAGGTTCGAGACACTTGAATTCGGAACTAATTTCAAACGACGCGCCAACATTATATATATATATATATATATATATGAAATGGAACCGACAAAGACAAGGGAGATCGGAATGGCCATTTCTGGCTTATTAGCCGTCATCAGCCAGTCATACCCAATCCCAAGTTTGGCACACCTGGCACACCGACAAAGCAACGAGCCCGTGGCTCAATGGTAGAGCGTTCGACTCAAATACCAAAGGTCGTGGGTTCGAATCCCAGGTGTGCCACACTTGGGATTGGGTATGACTGGCTGATGACGGCTAATAAACCAGAAATGGCCATTCCGGTCTCCCTTGTCTTTGTCGGTTTCATTTCATCATATGCTACACGTCGCTATGCGACCGCCTGCGAGGGCTCTAGTCTGAGCTCCAGGGCACAACGGAACATACATGTTCCTTAAGCAGATCGGTGAGCCTATTGGTTCGGATTTTGCCCAATCTCAGAATCCTTTGTTTAACATGTTTAATTGATTAATTGTTCCTGTACACTGCCCGTAGTCTGAAGACGAGCTGGGGGACCAGTCTCGAAAATTTACGCATTAAAGTTTCGATTTTTTCCCAAAGAATTTCATCTTTTCTATTGAATATCTTGGGATGCCTGTTTTTCAATACACACACCTATATATATATATATATATATGCAATGCGAATGTGGATGCACCTGCCGTTCGTTAGCAACGTTTTTGCATACATTTGAAGGATATGCAAGTCATGTTTTAACTCACTCCTTTGGAATTATTGACGTTGATTCTGGGACCTTTTTACGACTACATTAGATTTTTGACTCAATCGAGTGCCCGTTTGCAACTCAGATATTTCAACTGTTACCAGTTCACTTGGCCCGATAGGTCCATGTTAACCAAGTGTTGGGCAGACTGGAGCCGCATCCGTTATCAAATTTGTCTTCGTAGACCTTTTCCTCTTTGACTTTGCAAAATCAGCAACCTCTTCAACATCGCATGTTGGTGCAAAATCCAGCAGTAATGCAGCGCTGGGTTGTAAAAATGAACTGAAACTTAGGACGCAGTCTGAAGGCCAATGGTCTTTCTAATTTTAATTAGCGATTGTGTTAGTGATCATGGTTGCAACGCCATCATCTTTGCTGATGATTTTAAACTCTGGAGAGGCATCAAATCTGTCGCCTACTGGCACGTACTATAAGAGGGTCTCAACTGACCAGCAGCTAGTCTGCTCGTAGGCTACTAAATTTTAACGTTGGTACGTATGTGGGCCTAGCCTCCTTGCCAGAGAGATCAGTGAGGAGGATGATTTTCTCGGACACCTTCACGATGGGCATTACCTTTCAAACGTTCAATAAAGGAAGAACCTCGGGGTTCTAATAATCTTCCGAGTAAGCCCTCTTAATAGTGTATAAAGACACCTAAACCAGTGATTCATTTGCATTTCTCAGAGGTTTCTGCTGTGAAAATTGATCAAAGCCTTTTTTCAGATATAAATATGGAGCTCAAATGCCAAAGCTCCATTCCCTCAATT
The DNA here is from genome assembly GCA_017591395.1 of Schistocephalus solidus. Taxonomy (NCBI): domain Eukaryota; kingdom Metazoa; phylum Platyhelminthes; class Cestoda; order Diphyllobothriidea; family Diphyllobothriidae; genus Schistocephalus; species Schistocephalus solidus. The sequence continues at coordinate 190,573 of WEDG01004605.1, forward strand.
ACGTTACATAAAGTGACTATGTAAAACTTATTCTACCACCTATGCTACTTATATTCTTCCATATCCTGATTTTATTATTAATGTTTGACTAAGAAACCTCCACTTTCCAGAATATTTCAAAACGGTTCACCTTTATTAATATACCAACGAACGGTCACACATAAAATTAAATGCCTATGCCCTAGTCAACCTAAACTCCGACAAATGTCACCACTTTCAAATTATTGGTGCGGAGCCTGGTAGTTTCTTAAAGATGTTCAGAAAGCTTGACGGCAGATGGCTTTGCCTTTCTACTGTTAAAAACCCATTGGATGTTGAACCGTCACACATTCTCAAAGTTTATCGTCTTTGGAACAACGCTTGCCTCATCGGATCCTGCCGGTAAGCGCTTCAATTGTCTGGTTTTGCTTGCTTCATATTTATATCATTCCCATATTTAATATATTCGAAGATGTTTTATTTCCCAAAACATTAATCTGCCTGATTTCTCTACATTTAAACCAATGTCATTATATATGTCGCGCAACACAGTCTTGTCTGTATTCTTTTCAATTCTCGGGCCTTTTTATGTAACATTGACAGTCTTAGTTTAAAACCAGCATAGATTGAGTTTTTTTCTGACACAAAAAAATGTGATCCACATAACCAAACGATTATGTTTAAGCTTCGTATGCACTTCTTTTCATTTCTGGTGGTTCCATTGCCCCTGTATTTATAGGTGGCATTTGTATTGTAGGCAGTGAATGTTTGGATGCACCGGCTTATAATAAATCTTACTTGTCCTTTACAAAGTTCTTCCACAATTTTTTCTGCTTTAAACTCCTATATGCACAAATTGATTCGTTATTTTGATGTAGCTGCCACTTTTGAGTGCTATTACCAGCTACATAGTTGAGTTTTGCGAAGCAGTCAAATTGGATTCCTGCTAATTCACCATTGCGAGATGCAAACTAGCTGTTGAACGAGGGAAAACCAACTCATGACAAAAATAGGAATTGAGTTCTAAATAAAGAATCGGTCACCAACACCCTTTTTCCATTTGTTTTCTGACAAGTTAACGGTATCTTATAGTGCAATTTAGATTAAATTGAAACCAATCATGTTGAGTTGTATTACTTTGAACAAGACGATTTCTCATTAGACGTTCTATTGCATCATGAACAGGACTTAATCCTTGTAACTATTAACTTTACAGGATTTCCTGTAAGCCTCAACTCGCTTTGTCGTCAAGGCAACCGTCAGACACAGGGAGGTCCGTGACTTATCGTCGGCAGTTCGACTGTCGTAGTCCGACGATGTCCACCGTATGCTCCACAGAAGAGTAGTGCAGGGACGGTGACTCGCGCGTGCATTAGTTTGTAAGTGATATAAGGCTTGCGTTGCAGCTACCGCACTCTCTCCTCCTCCCCCAACTGACCCCAGTGTCATGACAGTCAAGAAGACTAGAGGCGGCAGAAGACGCAGGTGTATGGCGTGGCCGGAGCCGCCCCCTGGGCGTGCCACCACAACTGACTCGGATCCCACGAAGTGGGAGTGCCATAAAGGCCACATTAAGAATGAGCCATTGCAGCCTTAAATCTCAGTCCACCAGCCAACCACTTCACTCAAAACACACTGGGCTGACCACGCGGTCTAAGTTATCCCGTCAGTTCGCAACTTTCCAAGCCACGAATTTTAGCGCACCATGATAGTTTCAATGGCGTCAGATTGCTTATAGTGAGGAAAATGCGCTGAGATGTCGATCTCACTCTCCCCCCACCCCACAATCAGACCACCGTCCGAGCCGGACAGTTCTCTGATGCGGAAGTTGGTGCAGATGCTGGTAATTTCGTCTACGTGTATTACGTAAGCGACATGGCCCCCAAACACAAGCACCATGATTTCACACAACAATTGGTTGAACGGCTCACATCTCACATGTGTCAGATAGCCTGAGGTCACGTTAAGAAGGAGCCATCGCAGCCTAACTCTCAGACCACCAGTCAGCCACTCCACACAACACACATTGGACTGACTGCGAGGTCTAATTGTACTTGTCAGTTGGCAACCTTCCAAGCCACGGCGCGTTTCGCTCCGTGATATTTCAAGCTCAGATCACACGTGCAACAGCGGAGCCACATGGAGAAGGAGCCGACGATCATACCTGCCTCTCAATCAGCTATACAGACTGGGTGCATGTTTTTGTGGTGTTGCGTGTGATCATGTGAGGTGCAGAGGTTGACGAGGAGAGATGTAGTGTTTTGCTATTGCGGGCAGTGTTCTACCGCAGTTTTTCATGGAGACGCATGTGACCGAATAGGCCCATGTGATGTGTGAATGTGCGTGGGCATTGCGACCAGTTGTTGGGTGTGGCGGGTGTATGTCGGTGCTCCTGTCATTGGTTCGCCGGTCTCTGTGCGATGGATTCGCAAGTAACCGACTGAGCCTATGCGTGATGTGTGTGTGTGGTGATAATGAGGACAAGATAGGTCAAAGGTGTTGAGTCTGCAAGGGCTCTGTTGCTGGTACTGGTAATCGAACTCATGGGAGGAATATGGGAAGTGTTGATCGGTGCGCAAGATGTGCTGGCATCGCGGTGGACTCCGCTTACGTGGATTCGCATGTGACCGATCAGGCCCATGCGATGAGTAACTACACATGTGCAGTGAGGGCATTGGAGGCGATGGTCTCTGCTATGCGTTGGTGTTCGAGGCACTATTTCGCTAGTCTCTCTGCGCTGGATTTGCAAGTGACCGATCAGGCCGATTTGTGAGATGAATGTGCGATCTTAGTGAGGATAGCTTAGTACCGAGTCCCCATCGCTGCTCCTGGGGCGGTGGTGCTGTTGGGGGTAGCAGCTTGCAGGTAGTTTAAGGGGGTGGGAGTGGGACAAGTGGCTTTTGTCGCTATGATCGGTGCAGGGGTGGAGGAGAGAGGATAGTGTCGGTGAACGTGGGACGGGGTTGCGAGGAAGTTGTTATCAGTGGTTGGGGTGGTCGTCGCCTTGGGGTCTGAGGCAGGAGTGGCAGAGGTTGGGATTGTTGTTGCATTGTGCTCGAAGATGTCCGACCAGGCCGATTCGCGCGCGGAATGTACGTTGGCAAAACTTGGGCATTAGTGGTGTTGATCCGCGGTGCTTATGACTTGACAGCCACCCTTTTAGCCATAGCAGCGGCGATCCGGTTGGCCTCATAGATTGCTGCACCAGTCTTCATGAATCTTTTCTATGCCGATCTATCCTGGGCGTGGTCCTCCTAGGTCGCCGGGAGAGATTTCTTCAAAGTGTCCTTGCAGCGTCGATTTTGACCTCCCTATCAGCGAGC